>JAZKJV010002502.1:0-98175 GCA_037367405.1 Ottelia alismoides | reverse complement strand
TTAAGTGTATAAAACACATCAGAAAAATAAAATAAAAATATATTTAAGTATATAAAAGTATGCTATAAATTTAAAAAATAATAAACATACATAAAATAAATACACAAAATTAAAATAAAATAATAAAATATATAAATATTATAGCTATAAAGGGCATATTAGGTAACTTGTAATTATATACCTCATAAAAATAAATAAAAATCACTAAAAAATTCTTTATGACAATAAGAAGCATTTTTTATTTTATAACCTAAAATAAATAAATTCATTTACTATTTTATTTTGAATTTACAAATAAATTTGGCTCTGAATTTCCTGGTTGGTCCACGTGGACCAACCAGGCGCGGTCTAGAGTTGACCTCGGTCAACTCCCTGACCGAGACCTGCCACCATCTGACACCCGATTTTCTTCCGATTTCGCCCAATTTCCGAGCCCGATTCTTGCGTCTTCTTCCCTCGATTCCTTCTTGGAACTTCATCCCCGATCTTCACTGAGCCACGCCATGTACTCAAATCTCACCATATCTCCATCATTCGCGCGTGGATCTCGCTTGAAGGAGACGCCTTCATTTTCTACTTAAGCGCCCCTCCATCTTCGAGCTGAGGTTTGAACCCCTTGCGTGACGCTTTTTCCCCACCTAGTGTGCTCCAGAGATAAAGGGAGGTGACAGCTCCACGTTCCAGGCTTCAGGCGGGTTGAGGAAGGGCCAAGGCGGTCTCCACCACCTCCGCCATCTCCGGCGTGGAGGTTCTCCACCTCAGGTCCTCCACCTTCAAGGTTTGTCTCTTTCCCCCCTTTTTTTCGCGCGTCTGATTCCCCGTCATCCTAGGAGTAGTCTAGCACCTTCAGATCCCTTCGCCGATTCCTATTTCGTCATACATCGATCCTCGTCGGAGCGCACCTCCGGCCATATTTCCTCCGCGCACCATAGACCACCTCCGACTCCCATTTCGCCACCGCGGGTTCCAGGCAGTTTGCCCTGGACCCTCTCACCTCTTTTTGCAGGTCAAAGCACAGTCAAAGCCCCTGGGGGCCATTTTGCGTACTTCGTCGGAGCTACCTGGAGCTCTGAGCTCCGCCGCCCTCACGCCAGCACTCCGACGCTCCTCCGACGAACCTGAGCCTCTAGCATACAGCCTGACCTTCCAGGAGCACGCCAGGCCACTTTGCACGCTTCCAGACCGGCGGAGATCCGAGATCGAGCTCGGGGAAGTTCGCCCCGCCAGCGTTCTTCCCCTTTCGTCCTCTTCGCCTCTCAGCCGTCCGATCCGAGGCCTGCTCCAGTTTGATCGTCAGCCGTCCGATCTGGACACGCACCGACCATCGATATCTTTGCCAGATCTGATCCGCACCGACCATCGCCGAACCGTCATCGCGCGTTGTGCGCGCGCCACGTGGATAAGTGAGCGACCCTCTGCCGTTCGATCGTGCACGAGGAATATAGTAGAGGGTATTTTGCACCTACACCCTCGCCCATTTTGCATTTTATATTCAGTCCATAAACTTGCAGTGGTAGCTTAAACATTTCTGTAATATTTGCATCTAGATCTCCATAGTTCTCATATTTGCATTTAGGTCCGATCCACATCACCTCACGTGCCCGTACACGTGAGGGGGTTGGGTATTTTGCAAGGACCCCCCTGGGGTTTATTTATTTCACCTCAGTCCATGAACCTTTTAATTACGTTGTAATATTTTGGTACAATTGCATCTGAGCCCCTAGAACTTTGAATTATTGCAAAAATACCCCTACCAGGTCACGTGCCCAGTGCGCGTGAGTTGGACATTTTGCAACGAACCCCCTCCGAGTTTGGGTATTTATTTTGAGTCCAGAAAATTGTTTTAACGTTATATATCTTTGGAGAAATTGCAAGTAGGCCCTTGAACTAGCGGGTGAGCACGCCTGGGTCGTTCCTCACAATGCCAGATAAGAACATGGTGTGAAAGGGCGAAAGCATGACGAATAGTAACCGAGCTCATTAGATTTCCACGGGAACAAAGTCCCCCTCACGCGTCGAGTTCACGAAGAGGCAAACGATCGTACGACTGACACTCAGAGATGTTCCGGACCATCCACTTCTTCGCCCATCTACCCTGGGGACGAGTAGCCGCCGGACGAATCCAGCCAAGCCAGAATTAGGAAGGGACTGACCAGTTGCACTTCAATCCCTGACGAAGCGGGAGCCCTTGATCCAACTCAAATTCTACCATTTCCCCAGCTTGAATCTCCTTCAATCCATAAACACGTGCAGTCTCATCTCCAACTGAAACCACGCGACCGATCTCAGCAAGGGAAAAAGAATAAGAGGACATTCTTTCACACTTCAATCCTACATCAGTCCTAATTCCAATATAGAGTTCCAAAGCTTTTTGCGTAAATACTCAATGTCCTAAATAAGAGGAGGAAAGAGAGCCCTGATCTCTCTTCTTATTATCTACGAGACTACAGAGTACAAAAAGAGGGCAGAGAAGCCTACCTCCAGCAACTAGAGCAGCACCCCACTAAAGTGAGGGAGGTATGCGCCCAGGTTTTGTGTCCCACTCGGCTCCGAGCGCCATCTTTCCAAAAAGAAAGAATGAGATCACCGCCTAAGAGCACCCCACCTCCGACATCATTATGAGCCCATAAAAGAACCTGATTATCCACTAAAATCGATCACCCCCAACAGCAAATCCATTGTATCCCCCTACATGAAGAGCCACTAGAGTGGAAAAAAAGCAGTTAACTAAAGAAATCAAAGAACTTACTAATTGGAAAGTCAAAAGAAAAGAAATTAGATATGCGCCAACATTGAAGAAAGGAGGATGATTTGAGGGTGGGTTTCTCAGGGATAACCTTCGTCTTTCCGTCGGGAAACATTCCCTAGAGCGGGGTTTGAAGCAGGGGAAAAAAACATGATGGAAAGGGCGCCGGGAAGCGACCTATTACTCTCTGCCCTTCCTCTTGCTCCGGACCTCTCTTTTTATAGCCTTCCTGGAACTATACCAGATGACAGGGATTGCTCTCCGCTTGTACTCATCAGAAGGTTGCATTGAGCCTATGCCCTTCAATTCTTCCCCGGAGTTCGATAGACTCTTTACCTGGAGGATAGAAGCGAAGAA
Organism: Ottelia alismoides; assembly: GCA_037367405.1. NCBI lineage: Eukaryota > Viridiplantae > Streptophyta > Magnoliopsida > Alismatales > Hydrocharitaceae > Ottelia > Ottelia alismoides. The sequence goes on along the minus strand of JAZKJV010002502.1, from coordinate 95,072 downwards.
ATGCCTACCTACAAGAATTGATCTACTCGCGTTGAGTCTTTTCATGAGGGTGGATTGAATGGTTATAAGGATATACTGTGAACGAGGTCTCGTTTCCAACTCACGTGGACCAGGAAAGGAAGCATAGGAGGCTCACAGAAGTTAGACCACTCAGTCTGCTGTCTATTTACTGACGCAGGGAAAGACTCAAGTTGGCTATATAGTTCTTCCCGTCCCCTCAGAAAGCTTCTGCACATCCTAAACGGGTTTGATTCCCTAGATCGCTAACTGGCTCAAGTAGTTACAACAAATAAGAAAGGAAGGAATTCTTTTTGATTTGACCGAAAAACCCCACAAAAAGCTACTCCTTACTCAAGTTTCCAGTGAGGGCCAACCAATATATATATATATATATATATATATATATATATATGGATTTCTTTTGACTTTGACTTGAACTTTCTGATCAAGTTACAACCTAAGATCTATGACCATATTATGTTTACTCTTCGTATTTCGTTCATTCCATCGGTATGCTCCCAGGTACCAGTCATTGTGATCTGTTTGCCAGAACCAAGGGGTCTTTCAGTGGTCACGAACAATCGTTGTTTTTTGATGGTTTTTTCGGCTGACTAGGCTGATGTGGTGAGAGGACGATCTCGCAATGTCCCTTGTATTCTCTTCAGCTCTACAGCAAAAACGGGACCTCTTCCTACGTATATAGCATTATGTCGAAGCAACAGGTCAGTCTAGCTTGCTTGCTTTATCTACGGAAGCTGAGGACTCCAGGCAAGAAACTAACTAGGGCTCTTTTCTCTCACTTCCTCTATTCAATATTGAAGTCCTCGAAACAGCATTTTGATAATACTCCTTGGGTTTATAGGCCGATCCTCTGACTTCTCTTTGCATCTCGAAAGACGCAAAAGATATGTTATTAGCTTATTCTTAGCAGTCGAGATAATAGTTCGACAAAGGGGTATATAGAATGCTAGTAAGAAAATGAAAAGCCTTAATTATCCACTACCTACTAGCCTTTTCTTTTTCCTATATAGACTGAGGGCATTCATCCGCTTCCCCGCCCTTCCTCCTTTAGAGAGAGTTCCGCTCTTGTTTCTCCTTCGTCAACTCCTAGCTCTTAGCCTCTGAAAGACCATCCTCCTATAGTTCTAGCCATCTTTGACCCCTCTTCTCTTGTATTTAAGGACATACTGACTGGCAGGGTGATTGGTCATGGTCGTGAGCAGAGAGGATTGTATAAGCTTGCCATTTCATCATATGCTCGGGTGGTCTTCTATCTTGCTCCCCCCGCTATTCATACTTGCGGAGGGACAAAGCAAGGTAGGGAAAGAATGACATGAGTAGTTCTGATCCGAGAATCCGCGAATGAATGAGACCGTCTGAGATCTCATCGAGAGAAGCCTCCAACCTTTTCAAAAGGTCACTGGGCCTTTCTCTTTCGATAGGCAATGGGACCGAAAGAGCTTCTCGACTCGTCGATCTATGTTCTTGCACTGGCGAATGCAAAGATCAGAGTACAGCTCCTACTTCAAGCTGGGCACTGTTGATCTCTCAGCTGAAAAGCAAGTTGGCAATGGACCATTATCAGCATAGTTCGCTGCCCTCCGTCACCCTCCCCAGTAGTCCATTCCAGATAGAAAGAGCGATCCGACTCATATGATGTAATTACATTTATGCCCTTGCCAGTACTGTATTTTTGCTTAGATATTGGCATTTATTTAATACATCATTTTAACTCTAAAAATCACCAAAAAAATAACATAGGCTCCTGTTTACATGCTGAATCACGCCACGTTTTTATTTTGCATTTTATTTCATTTTTATATTTATTAAAAATAAAAAACATGCATTTTTCTTACTGTTTGCATTAGAAAACCCATAAAAATTATAAAAACATCTTGAAAAATTCCAAAAAAATTATCTATTGTGTATTTTAGCCTATTTTAGTGTCAATCCAAAAATCACTAAAAATTTCAATAGGAAAACCTTAAAAATTAGAAAACCCCTAAAAACTTCATAAAAATCTACAAAATCCTAGAAAAATCAGAAAAATATAAACTCAGTTGTTGTGTCTTCCTTATTTGATTGTCTATATTTTAAAATTAATTTGAGGAATTTTGGGTACTGTTTAGTATTTTTCACCCTCATTTTGATTTCGGCCAGCAACCTAGTCCACTATTTTCCCTTATTTTGATATTTAAAAATACCAAAAACATTCTAAAAATTCCCCAAAAATCACAAAAATAGTAAAAAATTATAAAAATACCAAAAAGATTTTATTTCTTGATTTTTGACTATTTTTACCTATTTTTATAAATACATTATCCTCTTTTTCCCTATATTGTATGTATATTCCTATATTGAAAAAGAAAATAAAAAATATAAAATATAAAAAGAAAATATAAAATCAGAAAACTAAAAATCAAAATACAAAATTAAAAATTAAAAAAATTAAAAAAAGTATAAAATTAAAAACCCACAAAAATATTCACATTTGCATAGTGTAGACATTGATCACAATCACATCACATTTTGCACTTAGCTTGATCTGTCCTGCCTTGCTCCCTGTGTTCGAACTCTCTGCATACTTGCTTCTATACATCTTTTGTGCAGAGTTAGAAATAAATTTTAACTTCACATATGCTTATCATTGTTTGATTTGTTGAGTGTGGGTTAATTGTTGATCAAATACGAGATTCATTGAGGGTCGCCACGACGACACAGTTGTCTCCGCCTTGTGAGAGATAATTAGACCCCTTGAATTTCGTGCTAATCAACGACCCTCTCCATACTTAGTGCGAACTATGTCCTCATAGTGATCACAGAGAAAAAGGAAGACATAACTTATGTTGAGTATAAGAAAGTCTATACTATAATGACTAAATAAAAGGATAATAAGTCGATTGTTCCTCCTATACTTAGGAAGTATAGTAGACTGTACACAAGGAAGAGATGATCAAGGGTGAGGATGAACAACTCAACAACTTTATGCATCTCTCCCATTACTTAGGGTAAAAAATCCCTAAGTATAGAGCAGAATATCAACAAGTGAGGAGACAAGCGAGGGGATTGGAAGACATGAAAAATACGAAAAATGAAGATGAAGATGAGGGAATGAACAACATCACTCCCCCTATACTTAGGGTCAGAGTCCCTAAGTATAAGCAATGACATGAGTAAGGAAACAAGATGAACATGAGCAATACGATGGCTACACTCCTATACCTAGGATAAAGTACAACCTAAATATAGACAAATATCTGATAAGATATATGGAGTGTACGTCATCATGAAGAAGAAAGGAGTGAACAAATGAGATATGCATATACAAGCAGTAGAAAATGTTGAAGTACAAGATGACATCTGTCAACCAAATATCGTACTCTCCATTGACGTCTCCTTGAAAACGATGCAGTTAGAATAGAATAGAAGAAAGACACCGGAATATGCAATCAAGTTGGTGTTTGGTAGTGGGGGAAAAGAATTGAAAACTAATCTAGGGGTTGGTAGAATGAAAAGCATCATCGGTTCATAAGAATGAAGTGAGTGAACAAAGTTGATATAGTCGAATGTTGGGAGGAAGGATCGGTCACAGAGTCCTCCACATCAATCATTATCTCAATGAGATACAAAAAGCAAAAATCAGGAAACTCTCTGTGTAACCAAGTATCTGATGGACATAAGGTCGAAAGAGCATTGACATCAACAAATATTACATGTCAGAGCTCATCCTTGCGAGGTTCATCAAGGAGAGGGGACTCAAAGGAGTCAAGGAAATCAGACTAGTCAGAAGACTCAGTCTTGTGATCCGATAGATCAGGTACATAAGTAGAGAACGGAATGAATACCTAGAAAATGTTGCATGCTCCTGCAGATAATCCTCGAGGAGTGGTGCAAGCTGATCAGTGAAAATGGGGCAATGCTGGAACCTTTCCTCGGGTACTTTAAAAATAGATAATCTCAGATAATTGGGAGGGTATAAGGTTGATGGGTAGGAGTAAATAGATATTGCATATCAGAATGTAATCCCTAGGAAAGAAAGATTTGTTGAAATGGCTCAATATATGTATCAAAATCATCTATGTGCATAGGAAAATTAGGAGATAGAGAATGGAATGAATGATTAGATTAGTGAAACAATGTGGGTTCTAGCCTCATCGCTTTGAAGCACAGAAAAAGATAATACATCAAAAACCTGAAACATGATGGGAGGAACACACTAAAAGATCTAGAAATCACAATTCACCACACCAGTCTCATCATCCAAAATCTGTAAATGGTATCACATCCTCAATCATGTGTGTGAGATCAGAAATCCTCAAGAATGGCATCACACCTATTAGGTCGTAGATACACTCATTTCAACCTTAAAAATCTACCTTGCTCAAATATATGACTTGTATTTTCAATGCGAGCCTCATCTAGTAGCACAACATCCCCAAAGGATAAGAAGATGATACGTGGGGCAACGAAGAGGGTGGGTGAAACAAAGGCAAAATTGTGATTCAAGAAGAGAGTCATCATGAATCGGACTAGAGAAATGGGTGATATAGGTGAAGAATAACCTCATGGACCGGCTGATGAGATGAATAGTGACCTAATATCACGACATAGGTGACACAACAAAACAATAAGGAAAAGGGACTTAAAAACTGAAAGGACTCTAGAGTGATATGGGTAAAAAGAAATCCAAATGGCCCCCGACTAAAGTTAAGAGTGACCCATAATCACGACACAAGACTCAAAGAAAGGACTCAAAACCTAAGAAAACTCGAGGACTGCGAAGATCTAAATAAAAAATGAACGCAATAGGGTTCCAAAACTGCAGTTAATACATAAAGAAAACTCCATGTTTTTACCTACTCAACACAATGAAGACTGTAAGAGGGTGATCATTATCTTTTCAATTTTAGAGTTAAGTGATTCAGATAGTTGTTTAATAAGGCTCACAGGTACAATTACCTAGAGTGACTATGTCCAAGTCGACGTACCATGCCTACTTGAACATGAGACACTTTATCTATGTTCGGAGGCAAGTGCTTGTAGCAATAACAAGTTCCAAGAGCGACCCATGCACTTAGGGCACACGTCCAAGGACAGGGGATCTATTCCATAACTGTGTGTGCCTCACTCGGTCTAAAAAGTACATGTGTCCAATGTTTGAGTTGCTCTTTCCAAGGCAATGAATCCATTATGTTTGATTTTACGATCAAATTGGATTAACAGTCTCAATTTTATTTTGGATATCACTTTTTTGTATTTTTCAATGCAATCGCTTAATGGCTTTCTAATTCCTTTAGCATCCTAAGTAATCAAAATCAGAGGGAGAGAGTCAGAAAATCAATGCAAGGTAGAAAATTGATGATGCATGCATACTAATAAGACTAACCGTGCTTCCGAGCTCTCTCCATGCTGGATGCTAGACAAAATAAAAAACTATACTATATGCAATACACGTCGATGGAATACCTAAAACTAGCCCTATGGTGGTTTATTCAACATCCATGTGCAGATAATTCCTCTCAAATGGGTAGATTCACAAATCTAAAGACAAATAGGATCCGAAAATCTATTACTATTATTATTAATGAGTTTCTTCCTATCTATATGCCACGTGGCATTCTTTTCTCTCTTCCCTCATTTCCCACTCAATGTCGGCTCCCACCCGATCTCTCTCTCGCCTTTTCTCTCTGTCCCCCGAGTTTATCTATCCACCACTCACTCTCTCTCTCCCTCTCTCCATCTCTCTCCCTATCCCTCTCCACTTTCTCCCCCTATCTCTCTCTTTCGCCCTCTGTACTCCCCAATTTCTCTCTCCCTTACCCCTCTCTCTACGCTAGATTTCTTTCCCCTTTCTCTTCGTATTTTCTCTCTCCCACTCTCTCTCCTCATATTCTCTCTCCACCCTTTTCCTCTCACTCCAATAAATTATATTTTATAACTTTCATTTATATCAGGGTTTTGCTTATGTTATATTGTTGTGTTGATTTGTTTTTTTTGTCATTTTTTAATCAATTTTAGTGAGTCTGTGAATGAATTATTGATGATATTTTCGGATGTTTATACCGGGGTTTTTTTGGGGAAATTGTTATTTCGGATTTTTATATCAAGATTTTCGTCTGAAAATTGTTGTTGCGTTATTACTTTAAAAAAGAATGAATATGAGATAGTGATATGTATTCATAGTAGCTATTTAAGTGTGCATTTATTCTAATATATTGTTATCAATTTTTCTTTTGGTGAAATTGATGTTTTTGTTGATGCAATGTAGTTGTATTAATCTATACTCTTGGTCGATTTTTAACACTTTTTTATGGGTTTGTGTGGTATTATTGATGATATTCTCATGTATTGAATAGTTATAAACTATATGTAGAAAACATACTACATATATTTATAGAGAAAAATATGGTTGTTCCCTGGGAGTAGCCAACGGGGTTGCTCCCACCCATATTTTCTCTCCATTTTTTTATTTTTTTAGAAAATAAAAATTTGTATATTCATCACTATATCCCTCTAACATCCTATTAAAATTTCGTCAGAAATAGAGACTCCTAGACCCTCCATCCAGACATCATTTTTTAGCGGTCTTAGGATTTTTTAAATCGACCATGTTTGGATGGAGGCCGTAGGAGTCTATGTTTCTGACGAAATTTTAATAGAATGTTAAAGGGATATAGTGATGAATATACAAATTTTTATTTTTCAAAAAAATAAAAACATTTGGAGGGAAATGGGAGTGGGAGCAGCCCGTTGGCTGCTCCCAAGGAGCAGCCCCATTTTTCTCACATTTATAACATTGCACAGTATTTCCTTTTTTTAATCAATCATCGTGCCATCATAAACCATATGCAGTTTCTGTTGAATGTATTTCATTTTATATTAAAGTCTCATTAGATAAAACAACAACATGCGTACTTGGCTAATTTATATCAAAGGATATGCTCTAGGTATGATGTCCTATTTCATGCATTTCTTGCCTTTAAGCCTTTCATTCTTATAGCTAATTGGGCACAATGCAGATCTGCTCTCCTATCTTATACTCCTTATGATTCTTTATCCAGATTTTTGTATTTATTAAAATGACATGTAACTCTAAATACAAATAGTAAATTTAAAAGAAATGGCTGCTTTTAATTTTGTTTGTCCATCACTTATTTGATTTGAATTTTCGACATGTTAACCACATTACATGTATGTCTCATGCCTTCTACACCTTATGTTTCTTGGTTTACACTTTTATAACTTTTAAAATAACCTACAATTCTAACTAAAAACAACGATTTTTTTAATATAAAAAATGGTATTTCAGTTTTGTTTTACTATTGCTTATTTTGTTTCAAATTTAACCATGTTCTTGGTTGATTCAAAATCATTACATTTTAGTATAGTAAATTCGTTGTATTACAAGTGATTCGTATGTTTTATTTCTAATATTAAAGTAAACAGTTTAATATTATGCAGTGATGATGTATTTTAAATTTCTGTTCAGACGTATGATTATTTTAGCATGTTTGTGGAGTATAGGCATGTATTATTAATTGGAACATAATCTATTACTATTACTAGAGTTGGGTTTTTAATTGTGGTTTTTTGTTTAGATTTGACTCCACAACTTGTGATGCAATTCAGAAGATTTTTAGTCGGATTTTCATTGTGCTTATTTGGATTTTTCATTATTATTGTGTCGCTAGCTAGGTTGGGTATCTGTTGATTAAATATTTTTTGTATAAAATTTTGCAGGTAGTTGATGTTAGAATCTAAATGATGTCCCAAAAAAAGAAAGGCTCCCATTTTTTTAAAAAAAAAATCCACCAACAAAACTACGCAGTTGTTTCTTGTAATATATAAAATCAGGAACAACAATCACCATAGGTTGATTGTATTATCTCCCTTCACTCCTAATCGTTACTTTTATGTGTTAAAATATTTAATGCAACTTTCTTTTAAAGAAGTTATTATAAGAATCATAAGGTAGATGCCTTTTAAAAATTTTTAGATTGTTTTGAACATATAAATAATCATTGTCAATTTTATTTCCATAAAATACGTATCTAAATTTTTAAACATCTTTCTATGTTTTTAACATTTCATTTTAACTCCCGCCGCGAAGCGCAAGTATGCACCCTAGTTAACTAGTTGTTTCGGAGCTTCGCCTGCCAGCGAGAACCTTATATTGACACGTCAGGCTTGGCCTGGTAATGGTGAGGAGAGGTCAGGTAAGGAGCTATACAATGTAGCAGATTGAACAAAAGGAACAAGGATTTAAGGCATCTCAACATTAGCGGTTGCTAAATGAAATTGGGCCTTATGAGAGTTGGAACTGTCGATTTCTAACCTTGCGAAAACAAATGCAAAAATCGATTCCATACAGAGAGCAAAACAAAGAGCCATGCATAAGAATACAAAAGGCCAAGAACATTAACTGATACACCTCACCTTACAGATGCCAAGAAGCTGAAATCCAAGAGAAGTTAACATGTCCACTATAAAAAAATTAACACACTGCTGTTCACTTTGATCCAAACAAATAAAGGCATACATTATCTTACAGCTCTACTTAGTACAGATCAACCTTTGTTATCACTGCCGTTATCATCATCATCATCATCATCAAAAACCTTCTTAAATGACCTCTGTATTACCAACCAACAAAAAAGGGAGGAAAAAACAGAGGAAGCTGAGCGAGATGTACATGCATTATATCAGTTTGTTCAAGAATCAGTGATCTGTGTGGCCTTGGTCGTGCGCGGCGTCGTGCCCTTCATGCAGGGCGACGTGAGTGGCAGCCTGCCAGGCTTCACGAGCGCGGGGTCGCTGCAGATGGATGGGAACGGCGATATCCTGCTGCTCCCCTGCAGCATGTAGTAGTCGGCTGCACGTTGCTTCGGCGTGCTGACCGATCTGGACCTGGCCTTGGCCGACTCGGTGAACGCCATGTAGCTCGGGAATGCCGGAGTGCTCGTGAAGGACTCGTCGTCCCTTATGTGATCCCTCCTCGACCGGTTGAACGATCTCCGCATCGTCGTTCTGAATTCCCGCTCCGGAATTTTACATTGCGAGGAATCGAATTCGCTCGTGGGGTTCAGCATCCGCTCGTGCAGGTTGCGTGTGATTGTTTTCGAACTGGGTACCGGATGGATCTCCGGTATGTCCTTGTCCCACGGTTGTGTGTCCACCCATTGCTCGAGCCAGCTCCATCTCCTGTTCAGATCATCCTCCTCGCAGTGTTCTTTACCGAGTGGTATGCTCTGTCTGCGTGTGCTCCTCCTCCCCTGCACGATTGACGGGAATCTGTAGGTATTCGTTAAGGATATATGATCACATAACACTAGTTTAGCAATGTGCCTATATTTGTTGTTCATGACATGCTTCGTAACGTCCCAGACTTAGGTCACCGGTCCGTTATCGAGGAAAATTGACCCTGACAACTTATTAGGTTCGGACTCAATTGGACTCATTGACAATCACCCAAAATGCTTAAGCTCAAGTTGTGAAGTAGTAATCCCTACCATTATAAACCACATCTACACTTCGTGAGTTTTAGGTATGACACCATGTTTGGAGTTGGGGTGTTAGTTACAATCCTCCCTCTTATATTCGCAATGTCCTCGTTGCGATATGGTCCATCACTTATTTCCATTGACAATGGCGCCTGCATGCTCCGGGTAGCTATTTCCTCCTATCTCTTTGTAGGGACGGCTCCACCTCTCATGTAGCCCTTTCCACTATCAGAGGGAACATGGCTCTGATACCATTTGTAACGTTCCGGGCTTAGGTCACCGATCTGTTATCGAGAAAAACTGACCCTGACAATTTATTGAGTTCGGGCTCAATTGGACCCATTGACAACCACCCAAAATGCTTAAGCCCAAGTTGTTAAATAGTAATCCTCACGACTTATAAATCACACCCACACTTCGTGAGTTTTAGCTTTGACACTATGTTTGGGATTGGAGTGTTACATGTTCTTTCTTTGGCTTTCACGAAGATAATATCGCAATTCTTGGGTTAGGGGTTATTGAAAATTACCAATATAATTATTGTATAAAATAAAGTGGATCCAACATTTACATTACCAATCAGTCTTCCCAGGAGAAAGCGTTGCCAAGTTACCTGATGGGAATACGTGTACTCGAGCGCACGCTCTCTCTTCAATGCGGCCTCCTGCCTCGATATGAACTTAGCTTTGATCTCTTCTTTGGACAACGGGCTGCCGTCCCATGTCTTTCCATTCAATTCTTCAAACATCTGTATAAGAAAATTTTAAAGAGAAAAATTAATGTGGTTCGAGAAGATTGCAAACCAATAATATAGAAAGGTGTCCCGTCGTTGTCTATGTTAATATTCTGAAGGTGCATTCATGGAGATCTTTATATACGATATAGATTTTTTTTTCCAACATCGCACGGTGCATGAGAATGGGAACAAGATATTGAACGGACCTCATAAACCTTCTCTTCGAACTTATTCGCTCGCCTTCGTGATCGCTCCTTTGCCTCTCGTGCCTGGATTTCCTGCACCATTCGTATTCTGTTCGCGCGGGCCTGCTTCTGGATCTTGATCAGGGACTGCAAGTTCTTCAGAGTGATGCTCGTTTGGCGTCGCACCGCTCGACCACGCACTATAGCTTGGAGTTTCACCAGTGCTTTCAATGCCCTCAACGCTCTCCTCGCCTGAGATCCATCATTAGCACCCTCATGAGCAAGCAAATTTCACACGCAAAGGAGAAAAACATGTTTTAAGTACGACTCGAATATGAAAGAAAAATACAGTTCTTAACGAAGAAAATCTCCAGCATATTTTTGATTAACGACGAATGCAAGCTTAACCCCAGATTTAATTTACAGTTTAAGATCATATAGCAAATATACATGAGGAACTAAAATAGAAATCAATCACCATTATAATGAACACTGCTTCATTTAACATGACAGCTTAATTTCATTCAATCACTTAACGATATCGGATTCAAATTAGGCTTCAGATCAACAATCTTACCAGATATCCTCTGAAAGCCGTCTGGATCTTAGTCACGGCATTGTCGTGGGTATTCTGATGCGATAGAGGCGTAGCCGTTAGACGAACAACTTCAGCTGCAGCCTGCACAGCAGCAACCGCTGCTTCGGCTGCTGCCGCGGTCGCTACTGCGACGGCCAATGCACGCTTGTTCTGTGCATCCTCGGCTTCATTCAGGGCCTTCGCCTTCGCCAGGGGTGGCACGGGGAGGGACGTTCTGGTTCTCATCTTCCCAAAGAACCATCTCTTCTTCCTCTCAGTCTTAAAAAACAAAGTTCTCAAAACACCATTATCAATTACTATTCTACATAGATTTTTTCTAAATTTCTTACGGTGTAATTTGAAGAGTCGTCGATCTGATACCTTCTCTTGCTTGGATTTGGGATCTGAGGAGAAGAGGCTCTTCACAAAGCTGAACCAATGCCTCCTCTTAGCCATCTGATTGGCGTGGTGTCCACTGGAAGCAGCTGAGATCTAAAACTCGATCTAAAGAAAAGATTAAACAACTGGCCAACTTGAATATACACTGTAGATCAGATGAGAAGCATATGCAGTTGCTTCCGAGGATCGCAAAGGGAGAAAAAAGCCCTATAAATCAGAACAAATGCTCCAAATTGCACGAGACGTGTGAAAAAATGGAGTATTTTTAATAGACATAGAACAAGAAGGAACACATTCAAAAAAACATAAGCTGTGAAATCGGTCACTTTTTGACAGAAACTTAATATTTTGGCATTGATTCTATTATTTGAAGCAAGAACAAGGGAGCTTAGCACAAAGAAGAAAATTTCGAAGGGAAAAAACCCAAAAATTAGAACATGGATTTCATGGGTCAAATCCTCCAAATTGCACGAGAAGTGTAGAAAAAATGCGTTCTTTTTTCAGACCCATTTTTTCGAGAACAACATGAAGGAAGAACACATTTAAATATGTATCTCTTCTGAATCCACGAAACAAGAAGAACCCGTAAACAGAAAGTGACGAATGATTGAAGGGGAAAAACACTTTTTTAACGAAAATACAAGATGTTGGTTGGCATTGCCTCTATGATCTGAAACTTCTTACCTGTCAGCACTGCAGGCAACAAGAACAGGGGAGCTCATCAAGTGGTGGGAAATCCGAGCACAATTGCCAACAAAACCAACATGAGAAAGAGAAAGAGGAGGACGCTCCTCCCCTCCTTCCCAATGGCACTTGCCCGAGCACCCTCTCTGGGTCCTCCTGTTTCTAGTTCTGCTTAATAAAGGGAGAGGGAGATGGGCAAATGAGGAGAGCTGTGCGGGGAATTGGGGGCAGTGCTGACTTATAAAGCGACCGGTATTTTGGATGGAAAGGCATCATCACAATTACCCATTAACTTTGTACTGTAGACTTGCCTTCTTGTCGTCCATGTTCCTCAACTTGACAAGAACAGCTCTCTGGATCGAAGCCATAGGAGGATAAAGATTCCTCCTCCCTTTTTTTAATTGTTGATGTTAGAATTTTGTTTTCCTCATATGCTATCTGCTTCCAAGTACCCGGCTTTCATCTGCTGTCCTTATGTATGTGTTTTGTGCCTGTGTGTGTCAGATGCGCACAGTTTTTTAGAAGATATATGCACTGGTTTTGTTTGTTAATCTTACGATTGGACTAAGTTTACATGAGGACTAAGTTTACGTCTTCATGGTAAATATGACGTAGATCTGCTCGGTGACAATGCACAAGTGTTGCTGAGTGACTGAAGCAAATACGTATAAATACATATAAAGTTTACCTGCAACTGGACTACATCCTTGGACGATGACAATTGATTCCACTATTTGTGGAGAAGAAAATTCAGATGATGCACAAAACCTTGACTAGACAAATCCCAGACAGACAGATCCAGAACAACCCAAATAAAGGGACTTCACCTAAAGTAGAACAGATTGTTAGGATTTGAGACACATCTCATAAGGGACTTATATAGGCACTCATAATATAAATATATAAGATTAACACAACAAAATCTACTGATAGTAATAGTTTTGTGGTTGGATGATGGTTGGGTGGTGAGGGCAATTATGCACATTAGATGGAAAGGAGTTGGAAGCATATGTGGAATAAGATCATGACCACAACCATCATGCTCTTCTCTTATTTGAAAAGCAAGCATGATATATGGCAAAAGATATGTGTTCCAACTAACCTAAGTGTTATAAAAGACAAATGATCAGTGAAAAAGGACAATATTTTTACATTTATGGGATGAGTAGTTGTAGTGAATAAATGAGCATAAAACCTTGGGACCTCTTGGAGGAATCCAAGTAGGAATCAAACCCTTATTTGGCATGAGAGCTTATCTGAAGTAGGAAAGCACTTGAAGTCCTTTGGCTTATTTGATGTTGTGATTCGACTTTTTTCCTAACTCATATATTGTAAAAATGTTCTATCTGCTTCGAAATGGTGTTCTTGTTGTGGATATTTATTCAGATCAAATTTATATGCAAATATGTTTGAATTGAGAGTTTCTAGATAAAGTTCTTAGGGTGTGTTTGGTTGACGGGTTAAGGCGGATTAAACTGGTAGAGGGTAACCCGTTTTTGTGTTTTGGTGTTTGGATAGAGGGTTAAACTGGGGGTGGGTTAGAAGTGGATTTGGGGTGATATGATTGTATTGGAGTTTGAAAAAATGAGTAGTTATTGTGATGTGATTGTATTGAAGTTCGGAAAAGGAAGTAGAAGTGGAGTAGTTTATAATTTTTATATGATATGATGTTATAATATATTATTTTTTGATAGGATTGATGATGTAAAATTGATTTATTTAATTTTTTAAAAAAGGAATAAAGTGGGGTCCACGGGGAGAGAGGGAGACGTAGGTTAAGGGGGGTAAACTCCCCTAACCCGCAGGTAACCCGCGAACCAAACGCTACCTTAGGGTTATGGTGTTGGGTTTAAAACTCTATGTAATCCTCTGTAATCTCTTCTTCCTTTCCGCACACTGAAAAGCGATCATCTCATCCAACGCCCTATCCTTATTATTAGTGAACTTTTAACGATGTATGTTTTTGTCTTGATGCGTTTTTAAGTTACAATGAAATGGTGTCAAGTACAAATATTGGAAAAAAGAAGTAATAAGCGTAAATTATCGACTTTTGATCACTAACTCTTGATTTACTAACCCAAACTATCTTGCCAAATCTTGTAGAGGAATGTGAATTCGTGTTACCTATTTTGTGGGGCCACTACATGTTTGGTTAGAGAAACATGCTATCGAGTTGTGGTGGAATAATCTTTGTTGGGATATGTTAGAGAATGTAATAGATGTATAATTGGATCTCTCCAAGATCCAACTATCGTCGACTCATGTTTAATAAAACATCGTCTATCTATGGGACTATGGTCTTTCTTTTGGGGATATGTAAGGAGCCCCACACCTCTGTCCTCATTAAGAAATTTTAATAGTAGAAGATTCAAACATTTGAGGCCTTCTCTCATGGTTCCATCCCATTCTTATGGAGTAGTGTTCCATGTAAAAATCCAAGATGTTTATGTTTTGATTCTTGTTTCTGATTTATCTTCTGTGTTCTTTTGGCATCGAAGCAGGTCAATTTCATGTTTATCTTGGATATTCTATTTTATTTTTTATTTATCTTTATATCATATGGAGTTGTATTTTATTCATTTGATCATGTGTTAGAGAAAGCTAGGGTTTCACAACCCTACTCCATATCGAGAGCGGCATCTTTAGAAAAAAAGGAATTTTTACCCGGCAGACCCTATAAACTTTTTAAATTACCTCTACGACCTTTTGCACAATGTAATTACCCCCATCGACCCTGTAAATTACCCCCACGAACCCTCACGGGCTTCAAACAGACTACCCGAAGGGTTCATGGGATAAGAGTTGGAAAGTTTATGAGGTCGAGGGGAGAATTATGTTGTTTCAAAGGTCGTGGAGGTAATTGGCAAAGTTTATAGGGTCTGCCGGGTAAAAATCCCAAAAAAAATCCTGACAGAGACTCCAAAGTGTGCCACCAACACCTACAGTCAATGCATCCGCCAGAGATGAGCTCTCTTAGAACCCTAATCATGAAGGTAGCGGTGGTGAGGCTCCTTCTAGGCAATGTCGACTTCAGATCCCCTCTTAAGCCCTATGTGAGACATCAACCACCAAGGTCATACCTTCTTAAAGATATCGTGTGAAGGCGAGATCCGCAAAGCACCACGATGCTGAGGTACATCTCCCTTACATGAGATCTGATCACACCCCTCAAGCACTAGGCCTAATTTCAGGTCTCCTCTTCATCTCTAGAGCAGATGGTGATATCATCGCTCCTCTAGGTGATCGAGTCTCCCCCGATCTCCGTTCAAGCTCCCAGGAACAACCCTCTCCGTGCTACACTAGCCCTCATAGAACTTTGACGGCGATCCATTCCCAAGCATAAGGTGGTGAGTCCTCTTGCAAGCATAAGTTGGTGGCAAGCCCTCTCGCAAGCACAAGTTGACGACACCGTTCCGAGGAAACTTAAGGCCTCGATACCCCTTACATTCAACAGGAGTGTGTCTCTAGCTATTATAAAAAAATATGTATCATTTGTAATGGGTCGTATTTGAAAAAAAAGGAAAATGTGAGAATATTTTTGGGCCCTAAGTTAGGCCACATCATAAAAAGAAAAATAAAAGGGCACACTCTTTGGACCAAGTAGGCCATTGTACTAAAAAACGAGCGAGAAAGAGAGAAGAGGGCGGGAAGTAAAAAAAAAAGAAGAGCTCGATTGAAAAAAATGAATAATCAAGAAAAAAGTGGACGGCTACAAAAGGAAGGAATTCTTTGTTTAAAAAAAGGCTACCATACAACAAAATCACGTAATTTTTTGTTTAAAAAAGGCCACCATATAAAAAGAAGTTATACATGAAAATATGATGATTTGAAAAAAGTTAAAAAAGAGAAGAAAAAAAACCGAAAAAAGGAAAAAGAATGCTTGTTTTGATTCTCCCAACTTATCATCTATGTTCTATTCTATCAAATATGGGAGAAAGGAGAAGTGAGACCAAGGCATTGCATTCTTCGACTTGAACTGTGTCCATCATCTTCTGCTTGTCTCTCTTTAACAAAAGCAGTCTCTGCATCAAATGTCTTTCCACAACCATTCGGTCCCTATACATGTGAATCAACTCCATGTCCACATAAAAATGTGAGAGGCCATCTTGGGTTCAAATATAGGAGAGGTCCAACATGAGGAGTCTAACCCTCCATTACTTCGAGATCTACATAGGATACGACCACTGCATTGGATGTCGATCCTCGATATAAGCATCGACTTATCCACCTGAGATTGTCTCAGACTCCTAGTGCCCTCCACAACATGATGACATATCAACATTCTAGACTACTCTTCTATGCGTACGACCTGATTGTCGCATACCCATCCTTGTGCGAGGTCTTCTCTACCAAGAGCGACTGCTCCGAGCGGGTCTCCTACCGTCTCTCTCATATGTATAGAGTGAAGATGTGTTGAATATTTCTGTTTGTTGCAAGCTGCAACTTTCTCGACTCCAGTTTGAGGGGGAGTGTCATAATGTAATAATCCTACTTATGTTTAGTCACACATCGTCTATTTGTGGTCTGTTTGTGGGGCTATATAAGGAGTGCCACACCCCATGGACTCATTGAGAAATTTAATAGAAGATCCTTTGAGGCCTTCTCCCGTAGTTTCATCACGCTCCTTCGTGAGTAGGGTTTCACGTAGAAATCCAAGAGCTTTATGTTTTGATTCTTTTTTCTGCTTCTGCTTCTATGTTCTTTATATTTTAATATGATGTATAAGATGTTTAGAAGGGGAAATGTGAAGATGCATAGAATAGTTCGTTGTTTATTCGTATTCTTATATTTTTAAGAAAAAAATATGTTTTAAGGAATAAGATGACATAAAAGTCGTAAGCGGGTGGAATGAGTGATGATTCCAAAAATATGTTTGAAGTTTCTCCTATATATATATATATATATATAATTCAAGCTAGTAAAAAATAATCAATTAGACTAAGCTTTCAACAAAGATCTCGTTAGTTAAAGGTAATTACAAAAGTAAGATCCTAATATCAAATCACATATAAAGCCAACTTGGTGAAAGTTTAATGATTAACCTTCACATTTCACTACTTACATTGGGTTAGTGTTAGAATTAGGGTGGAGCATTGGGCCGGGCCAGCTCAAATCCGATCCTGATCCGACCCGCAAAAGTCCGAGCCCGGCCCGAACCTGATGTACAAGTGGGCCGGACCCGGGTCTTCATTTTTGAAAAATATTATGCTCGAGCCGGGCTGGGCCCGAACCCGAAGTACAAATGAACCGGGCCCGGGCCCTCATATTTCAAAAAATCATATTAGAACTAAATTAGGGGACACGGATTTATAGTCAAAATACATTCAATATTTCCTTCATCCATCAATAGTAATATTATATAGTAACAATACATCAAATATTCATGTGTTATGGATGAATTATATCATAAAAATAAATTGGAATCAAAGTGCAACTTCATGGAATCAAAATAAGTACGGGTTGAGCCCAGCCTGAGCCCGAGTCCGACCCGAACCCGAACCCGATCTCGCGGGCTTTGGGCCGGACCCGGATCCTCAGTTTGCTGAAAAAGCAGACCTCGACCTGGCTCAAGGCCTACAGAAAATTGATGGGGTCGGATCGGATCTTCTCGAGTTGAGCCAATCTGAGCCCAATGCTCTACCCTAGTTAGAATCAACGTTTAAAAAACGAGGAATCTTTATAAGATCCATCAAATGTTTGTAAGGAGGATAAGGACGAGAATGGGTGAAAAGGTGAGGGGTAAAGGCTCACAAGAAAAGGCTATAAATGTGAGCACGTGATTTGGTCCACACTTCCGCGTTCCACCTATTGCGTGCCATGCCAAAACCATATACATATGTTGTAGGGCCCTTCTACTAAACTTCTTCCCGGATGCTAAAGTGAAATACTCCCCGCTCTCGTCCTCAGACCATCTTCTACTCTCTGTTGCTATTGCTGGTCATGCGGAGGCGCGGAAATCATTCCGCTACTTCGACTATTGGGCTGCTAGGCCTGGGTATGCGGAGGTCGTCAATAATGCTTGGCACTCTCCCAAGCGGGGAAACCCGCTGTTCTGTTTGCAGCAAAAGCTAAAGTCCGTGAAGCGGAGCCTTAAAGAGTGGGTGGCTAAGGAAGCGAATATATTCAAGGAAGTCAAGGACCTTCAAGGGGTTCTCTCGTGTATTAATGATGACCTCGCCTGTAACAACCCGGATCCACGGTAACCAGCGGAAGCATATCAAATGCCACGTCGGATCCGAATGTTACTCACAAATATCAATGATATCACAAATAACAAGAGGAACCATCTTAACCATCCTTTATCCATAAAAAATATAACATCTCTATTACAAAACCAAGATCCTTTGTTCCAGTGGGCACAATGATATCCTTCCTTTAGCCCTCGCAACAAGTCTCGAACAGCCACTAAATTTGTCCTTACTCCGACCTGCAATAAAAATACAAAAATACATGGTATGAGCTTAACGCTCAGTATGTGTCGAGATAGGGTCAAGCCATCTAACGAAACATCAAGTCTCCTTATGCTATTTCAAACAATTCCATGCATAATATAGTTAGTCTGGATAAGTATTTCCCACAATGGATCCTTATGAATTTTCTATATTCCCCAACCTGGAATAATATTTACAACATACGTTATTCACGGATTCGTTCCGTGAATATGATTTTAATCATAACATAATATGCATGGATTTCCCTATTTTCTTCTTATATAATTTATAGTATCAATAATTACATAAACATGATTACATATATGAAATTGTGTGTTACACCCATGCACCTATTGCTATGAATTTTCACATATATACCCTTATTTTATCCTAACAATGACATTTACTGTGTTCTCATTTCCGTTATCATAACTATATACTTTTTCAGAGAACATATCATACACAAAAGTAGTGTTATGGCATATTCATTCCCAAAATACCCTTATGTCAGTTAATAAAATACTTGACTATTGTCATACAATAGCATCATATGGATCACTCATAAACATAAGTATGCAGGCAAAGGATGTTCTTTTTATATACATGCATGTCATACCATACTTTCATATATGCCCTTAGGATTTAATCGTATTTACACTTATGTCTTTAACATTAACATTATTGCACATATGCCCATAACAATAACATAATCACATGTAGGCACTTAGTATTTCACATAAATGCACATAGACACTCAGCATTTGACATAAATGCATATTTACACTTAACATTTTACGTGAATACACCTATACACTTAACATTCACATAATTGCACATATGCACTTGGCATTTCACATAAGCACTTAGCTTCTTCATAAGCACTTAGCTTATTCATAACGGATTTGTCTTTCTCATAATTTATTGGGTGGCTTTGGTGGCTTTTACCGCCGACACAAGCGGTCACTCAATCATTACATAGAACATGATGACATCAGCGCTGAGTCAATATGTGGACTTTCCACTAGGTTCTACTGAACCCGACACCCCCGGAAGGTGTTGCCCTTTAGGCCATCGATAAGCGGACTCTAGAGGTGGCTCCCACCTTAGGTGTAGCACTTAGCTCCGCCTACCACTTAAGTGCCATTATTTATTTAAAGAAATTTCATTTCTTTAAATACAATTTCCTTTTTTTTCATACAATAGTAGTTCATGTGAACATTTGGGTTCCACTGACCAAAGAGGTTTTCATTGTACAAATACATAATGTATACACACACATATATACATACGTATACATTCCTTCCTTTTCACCAACCGATCTTTTGGTATAAAAGAGAGAGTAACTCTCTTTAATTTAAGTCGATCTCGATATTTATAAACAACTTTAATGACTTACTGATATTAAAGATCAATTTAAATAATATATTTAGGATGGAATCTTGTTAATGATAACCATGACCTTTCTCAACACCCCACTAACAACAAGAACAAAATCAAAAACTATAATAATGGTATATAAATATATATTTGGAGTTTCATACCATAACGTACCATAGTTTTTGCTATTATAACTTATTATATGCGATGTTTCTGCCACATACAGAATAAGTTATCGTCTCAATGTTATATCATAAAAAGAAATTAGAAGCACGATGCCCATACATCATTATAGTCAATTATTATCTTAGTAATGATAGTAACAGATAAATCATAAAAGAGTTTCTTTGATTACGGGGAAATGTTATATCTCATAATATAAACATACAACTTTCAGCCTATCCAATCTTTGTACTTAATATGGCATATCACTCAAGTGGAAATCTTGCACTGACTATATTATAGAAGATTATATATGTAAAGATTCAATTAACTTCTTAATGACGAGTATAATCGGTTAAGACTTATAGCCCAAAGATTAGGAATATATTAACAATTGATACAACGTCATCAACTGTATATTTAATAATTCGTTTAGATTGAATCTAACAAAAATAGAGAACACATATAAACGATTTACTTGTTTTTATTTTGCTACCAATATAAATCACATGATTTGTGGAATTGTAACTATACGTGTAGCATAATATAGATTTGCAAATAATCTTTCAGAAAAATATTAATTTCTTTTCTATAATTCACATAAATAACTTAAGATATTTATTTCAATATCAATTGAAAGGGGTCATACTTGGAGATGTTTGCACGTAAGGAAACTAACAAATGTTAATATAATAATCATCAAAACATGATCCACCGTTTAGATTCACATTGACATTTCATGGAATAGATCAAAATTAAACTTGTATAAGCGATAATCCATTATGTGATTAGTTGCTTATGTACATCTGAAATTAGACTTTTCAGAACTATAATTTCCTATGGCATACATACAAGCCAACCCTTTTGTCACTGGTTCTTATATTTGTGAGAATGTTCTGGAAACAAGAAAAACGATAACGTCAACCAAATCTGAAAGATCTTTTTCTCTTTCGTTAGTTAAGTAAGCGACAAGACAATCACACATATTTGATGTAATCCACATTTTATGAACGAGAATTGATCGATTACCTAAGGGGGGTCGACACATACCTCGATGGTGCCGGAAATCCATTCAGGAAGATGACTTGACTGCATCACTCCAACTCGTCGCCAGCCACGTTGCACGCCTCCAATTTTTTTGCCGGATCAAATTCAAGGTCGACAATAAGGTGGGCATTGTCGGATTCTAAAGCAACATTCACCACGTCTCTCTGTATTAATCTCATGCACTCACGCACATTCTCTCTCTATCTTCATTCTCTCTAATATCTCTCCTTCTCTCTCTCTCTCACTCTAAATAGATCCAATCCAAAAATAAAGGATAGAGGAGGATTATTTGGTCTATGCAGTAACTGTCAATCCTAAAATAGGACTCACGATTTAACAAGAGAACAATTCCAAAACCCACTTTGCACAAGCACACCCTCTCCCTCCATAACCGTCCATTTATTTCTTAGTTTATTCTTTTTTTTATTTCTGTTATTGATACGGGTCGTTACAATCTACCCCACTTAAAAAAAGAATTTCGTCCCGAAATTTACTGGTCAAGAGACTAAAAAAATCTCATGGTATTCGACACATATCTTATTCCTCCGTTCTTCTATTTGCTCTGCACATTTTATGAAACCGGCTTTAATTTCTCATTGTCTTACTTTAAAGTTATTCCCTTGTTTCCATATCTTCTCTGATAATAGGATAATTGCCTCCTTCAAGATCGTAATTGTAAGATGACAAATCCATGACAATATATCTTCACCTAAGAGATAAGAGTAACCAACCCAACTAAAATTTGATAAGAAATTGTAAGGGTTGTCACTCACTGAAAATAGTCTATCAAGGTTCATAACATTGCTATATACAAAGAAAGACATTCTAACTCAAGTTGGTATAGACAATATGGAAAAAAAATGTGCATATTGCTAGCATTTAACCTATCTCAAAATCAATATTCATTATATTAACTTATATATATTGTAATAGCCATAATTAAGCAAGAATCTTGACCAACATTCATATTGTATCCAACAAAATTAATTGGATCCAGTTACCATAATCATGTATCTCAAATAATCTAAGCGGCTCATGTTCTAAAGTCAAACCTAATCATACATGCTAGATCATAAGCCTAGTTTAACATCATCGATATCGTTTAATAGCTATATCAATAAATTGACTGGCAGTGTGTATGGAATCTAAGATATCAATAATACCAAATAATACAGACTTTCCTAAGTAAACTCAATATACCCGACTCATCAACTTAATGTAGCTAACACATTTGAGAGGTCAAAAGGTATCACTAAGAATTCTTAGTAGTCTTTGGTATATCTACACTCTTAATAGTAACTAAGGGTAATCTAACTAAAGGTCAATCTTGGAGAATATGGTTGCTTGTTACAATTGATCATCTATGAAGAAGAAAATATCTTTATCTTTATGACAACCTTATTCAATAATCAATAGAGTCTAAATAATGAAAGCACTCCAAGGGAAAACCAAGCCTTACCTATTCCTTATCTAATTGTCCTTTCCATTTATTTTTCAGCTCATCCAACTCATGTGGGTGTAGTTTCTAGTATGACATTGATAACGAAGTCAATATCTCTTTCAGGTGGATGGTAATAAAATCAACAACAATTTTATCCAAAAAAAGATTTCCAGATCCCCAAGTTTCACATGAAAAACCTTTTATTGTTGTCAAATAGGTCATACACCTGATTGTTGTTATCGACAATAAATATACATCTGACTCTCTTTCTTTGGTCCCCACAATAATCAATTTAGTGTATCTGATCCACTAATCCACTTTCTCCTCCTTAGAACAATATGTAATCTTCAAAACAAGATCTATCTTTCTGTTGGTCAGCCTTCTAATATTCATATTATGTTCTAAATACAAGTAAGTCATTCTAAATTTTCCGCTCATCTACCTATTATTTTTCTATTCTAAAGGTCTTACATCACCTATAATAGGATATCTCATGCCCAGAGGAACTACTGCTCTGATACCACCTGTAACAACCCGGATCCACGGTAACCAGCGGAAGCATATCAAATGCCACGTCGGATCCGAATGTTACTCACAAATATCAATGATATCACAAATAACAAGAGGAACCATCTTAACCATCCTTTATCCATAAAAAATATAACATCTCTATTACAAAACCAAGATCCTTTGTTCCAGTGGGCACAATGATATCCTTCCTTTAGCCCTCGCAACAAGTCTCGAACATCCACTAAATTTGTCCTTACTCCGACCTGCAATAAAAATACAAAAATACACGGTATGAGCTTAACGCTCAGTATGTGTCGAGATAGGGTCAAGCCAGCTAACGAAACATCAAGTCTCCTTATGCTATTTCAAACAATTCCATGCATAATATAGTTAGTCTGGATAAGTATTTCCCACAATGGATCCTTATGAATTTTCTATATTCCCCAACCTGGAATAATATTTACAACATACGTTATCCACGGATTCGTTCCGTGAATATGATTTTAATCATAACATAATATGCATGGATTTCCCTATTTTCTTCTTATATAATTTATAGTATCAATAATTACATAAACATGATTACATATATGAAATTGTGTGTTACACCCATGCACCTATTGCTATGAATTTTCACATATATACCCTTATTTTATCCTAACAATGACATTTACTGTGTTCTCATTTCCGTTATCATAACTATATACTTTTTCAGAGAACATATCATACACAAAAGTAGTGTTATGGCATATTCATTCCCAAAATACCCTTATGTCAGTTAATAAAATACTTGACTATTGTCATACAATAGCATCATATGGATCACTCATAAACATAAGTATGCAGGCAAAGGATGTTCTTTTTATATACATGCATGTCATACCATACTTTCATATATGCCCTTAGGATTTAATCGTATTTACACTTATGTCTTTAACATTAACATTATTGCACATATGCCCATAACAATAACATAATCACATGTAGGCACTTAGTATTTCACATAAATGCACATAGACACTCAGCATTTGACATAAATGCATATTTACACTTAACATTTTACGTGAATACATCTATACACTTAACATTCACATAATTGCACATATGCACTTGGCATTTCACATAAGTACTTAGCTTCTTCATAAGCACTTAGCTTATTCATAACGGATTTGTCTTATCTCATAATTTATTGGGTGGCTTTGGTGGCTTTTACCGCCGACACAAGCGGTCACTCAATCATTACATAGAACATGATGACATCAGCGCTGAGTCAATATGTGGACTTTCCACTAGGTTCTACTGAACCCGACACCCCCGGAAGGTGTTGCCCTTTAGGCCATCGATAAGCGGACTCTAGAGGTGGCTCCCACCTTAGGTGTAGCACTTAGCTCCGCCTACCACTTAAGTGCCATTATTTATTTAAAGAAATTTCATTTCTTTAAATACAATTTCCTTTTTTTTCATACAATAGTAGTTCATGTGAACATTTGGGTTCCACTGACCAAAGAGGTTTTCATTGTACAAATACATAATGTATACACACACATATATACATACGTATACATTCCTTCCTTTTCACCAACCGATCTTTTGGTATAAAAGAGAGAGTAACTCTCTTTAATTTAAGTCGATCTCGATATTTATAAACAACTTTAATGACTAACTGATATTAAAGATCAATTTAAATAATATGTTTAGGATGGAATCTTGTTAATGATAACCATGACCTTTCTCAACACCCCACTAACAACAAGAACAAAATCAAAAACTATAATAATGGTATATAAATATATATTTGGAGTTTCATACCATAACGTACCATAGTTTTTGCTATTATAACTTATTATATGCGATGTTTCTGCCACATACAGAATAAGTTATCGTCTCAATGTTATATCATAAAAAGAAATTAGAAGCACGATGCCCATACATCATTATAGTCAATTATTATCTTAGTAATGATAGTAACAGATAAATCATAAAAGAGTTTCTTTGATTACGGGGAAATGTTATATCTCATAATATAAACATACAACTTTCAGCCTATCCAATCTTTGTACTTAATATGGCATATCACTCAAGTGGAAATCTTGCACTGACTATATTATAGAAGATTATATATGTAAAGATTCAATTAACTTCTTAATGACGAGTATAATCGGTTAAGACTTATAGCCCAAAGATTAGGAATATATTAACAATTGATACAACGTCATCAACTGTATATTTAATAATTCGTTTAGATTGAATCTAACAAAAATAGAGAACACATATAAACGATTTACTTGTTTTTATTTTGCTACCAATATAAATCACATGATTTGTGGAATTGTAACTATACGTGTAGCATAATATAGATTTGCAAATAATCTTTCAGAAAAATATTAATTTCTTTTCTATAATTCACATAAATAACTTAAGATATTTATTTCAATATCAATTGAAAGGGGTCATACTTGGAGATGTTTGCACGTAAGGAAACTAACAAATGTTAATATAATAATCATCAAAACATGATCCACCGTTTAGATTCACATTGACATTTCATGGAATAGATCAAAATTAAACTTGTATAAGCGATAATCCATTATGTGATTAGTTGCTTATGTACATCTGAAATTAGACTTTTCAGAACTATAATTTCCTATGGCATACATACAAGCCAACCCTTTTGTCACTGGTTCTTATATTTGTGAGAATGTTCTGGAAACAAGAAAAACGATAACGTCAACCAAATCTGAAAGATCTTTTTCTCTTTCGTTAGTTAAGTAAGCGACAAGACAATCACACATATTTGATGTAATCCACATTTTATGAACGAGAATTGATCGATTACCTAAGGGGGGTCGACACATACCTCGATGGTGCCGGAAATCCATTCAGGAAGATGACTTGACTGCATCACTCCAACTCGTCGCCAGCCACGTTGCACGCCTCCAATTTTTTTGCCGGATCAAATTCAAGGTCGACAATAAGGTGGGCATTGTCGGATTCTAAAGCAACATTCACCACGTCTCTCTGTATTAATCTCATGCACTCACGCACATTCTCTCTCTATCTTCATTCTCTCTAATATCTCTCCTTCTCTCTCTCTCTCACTCTAAATAGATCCAATCCAAAAATAAAGGATAGAGGAGGATTATTTGGTCTATGCAGTAACTGTCAATCCTAAAATAGGACTCACGATTTAACAAGAGAACAATTCCAAAACCCACTTTGCACAAGCACACCCTCTCCCTCCATAACCGTCCATTTATTTCTTAGTTTATTCTTTTTTTTATTTCTGTTATTGATACGGGTCGTTACATCGCCGTTGACCCAATGGATCCGTATTTGGCGCAACTTGAGTTGGATGCCAATGCCTCTTTAGCAAGTCTTGATAAGGATCTGGAATCCGCTTGGAGGCAGAAGAGCCACGTAGATTGGCTTTTGTTGGGGGATCGAAATACGAAATTCTTCCATTTGGTAGCTAAGGGCCGCATTGCTAGAAACGCTTTGCCTACTCTAATTGACCAGAATGGAAGGCTGTGGATAAGAGGCTCGAGGTGGCCTCGGCTGCGGTAGACTTCTTCTCCGACTTGCTTAGTCCAGCACTGCCATGCCCCTTGCGGCAGGATCCCCCGCCCTCGAAGTTCTGCGTCACCGCGGACGTGCGTGTGTGGTTGCGCCATCCATTCTCTGAGGATGAAATTTGGAACGCTCTACGTGACATCCCCTCTTCCAAGGCAGCTAGCCCCGATGGGTTCAATGCGGGATTCTTCAAGCGCTACTGGAGCTTAGTCAAAAGCGACGTTTGTGCGGCTATGGATTTTCTTCATCGTGGTGGCAACATGGTTCGAGAAGTCAACCACACTTTCTTGACTCTCGTCCCTAAATCAGCTCCTTCAAGTGGCCTGGGAGACTTTAGGCCTATCTCTTGTTGTAACGTTTCCTACAAAATTTTCTCTAAGCTACTCTCCGCCTGCCTCGCATATATTTTGCCGCAGCTTATCTCTGCCAACCAATTCGCTTTCGTCAAAGGTAGATCCATTGGGGACAGCACTCGCCTTGCCCAGGAGCTTACTAGCGGATTTGACAGGAATAGAAGTCGTCATCGCGCTTGCATGAAAATAGATTTGTCAAAGGCGTTTGATTCCATTGAACACTCTTTCATTCTACGGAGCTTAGAATCAATGGGTTTCGACCCAATCTGGATTGGTTGGATCTCTAACTGCATCGCCACCACCTCCTTCTCAATTCTGGTGGATGGCTCGCCGACATGTTTCTTCAAGGGGACGCGGGGTCTCAGGCAGGGGGACCCATTGAGCCCACTCTTGTTCGTGATTGGGTTGGAGACTCTCACGTCTTTGGTGGATTCTGCTGTGAGAGAGGGCAGGCTCAAACCGCTGGGGCATGCTAGGCTCCGTGCCCCTACCCACTTGATTTATGCCGATGATCTCATGTTCTTTTGCAGAGGCTCTTCGGCATCCTTACTTGCAATCAAAAACATCTTAGAGGATTTTGAAGGAATGTCTGGTCTGAAAATGAATGGCCGTAAAAGTAGAGTTTTTAGGCCCAAAGCTTCCTCTGTGGGCGACTTCGGGCTCACGCTTCAGCTGGGCATGTTGAGCCAAACGCTTCCTACTACTTATCTGGGCATACCGCTGGCCTCTTCCCGTGGGACGAGTTCTATTGGCCGGACCCTGGAGGACAAAGTTAGAGTTCTGCTGGGGGGATGGAAAGCTTTCGTCCTTTCTATCCCAGGCCGGTTGCAACTGATCAATTCGGTGGTGGCGGGGGTAGCCCTCTATTGGGCTGCGGGTTCCATTTTACCGGCTGGTTCGGCTCGTCGGATCGACAAGATGTGCGCCGACTTCCTTTGGGGATTCAGGCGGCACCACGTTAGCTGGACAACGGTTTGCCAACCAAAGAATGAAGGTGGCCTTGGGATACGTTCCTTGATTACTATAAGGATGGCTATGATTGTTTCTTGGGCATGGAGGTTACTATCCTTGGACTCCTCTCTTTGGGCCCCGATTTTTGCGTGACAAATATCTTCATAGCACCTCTTTTTGGGATGTTCTCCCAAAAGGGGGGGGGGGGGATTCTAATATCTGGAAAACGATGCTGAGGGCTAGGCCGATCACCAACAATGCAATCTCCTTCTCAGCCAATGGCTTCCAATGGGCTAGTTCGTCTTCTCCTTTCTCCTTTCGGGCAGCGGTGGACTTTGTCCGCCCTCATACCGCCCTCTCTAAATGGGCCCTGCTGATCTGGAACAAGCGCGTTGTGCCGAGGCATTCGGCTACCCTGTACGTGGCTTCTCTTGATAGATTACCGACCCTAGATAGGCTTGCTCGGCATGGGGTCTGTGCGCCTGGGCTCTGCTACTTATGTGGAGTTGATTCGAGTCCCGCGATCACATCTTCCTGAGGTGCATCTTCTCGGCTGAAACTTGGGCCTTGGTTTCTATGGGTCTGGGTTGGCCGGCCCCGCCTTGCTCTATGCTGGGGGAAATTTTAGACTGGCTCGTGTCACAGGATGGTGGGGCGGTGCAGGATCGTTGGTGCGCAGCGCTGGCCGCTACTGTGTGGGAGGTTTGGCATGAACGTAACAACCGCTGGGCGCGGGGGGACCGCTCCTCGCCACAAAGAATAGCACAATCGATTCTTAATGTCATTCACATAACAACATAGAAATGTTTAGGAGCAGTTTTTGTAACTCCTGCTCCCAAGGGCTTAACCTCTGTCTTTTTGGTTTTCTGACTCTGTCAATTACGGTGTGCCTTGATTAAGGCTTGCCTTGTATTTTGTTTACACAGTTAAATGAAAATTTTATACTTACCCAGCAAGAAAAATGTTGTGGGACCCTTTACAGCTGTTGGTTTATTAATACTCTTCCACGTGGATATATGAATATATCCTCTTTTTTATTGCTATTGAACTCCATCAAATACTTTTTTTAAGAGATTGGGTTATTTTCACCTATGCCCCTTACGCATGTTTTAAAAGTTTGTTTTTTTACGTGTATACACCTATTGAAATATATTTGACTACATAAGTACATTTTTAATGTTGATACACTATTAATCTTAACCTTCTTATGAAGGAGATGAATCTCCTGTGATTATTTATTCGGATTATATATATATAGGATTTCTTTCAAATAGGACGCAATCCTTCTTAAGTTAAGGAAGGACAACCCCTTTTTGTATAAAATAGGATGACTTTAATAGAATACATATACAATTTTGTATTATAATGTACAGTTTTAGTTTTGTATTATAATGCGCAATTTTGTATGCAGCTTTGTATTTATAACGTGCACCTATAACGTATTCCACTAAAGTGCTCGTGTTTATACAAAAAAGGAACGGCCTTCATGAACTCAGGAAGGATCGCGTCCTATTTGAAAGGCCTCCCCCCTATATATGTGTGTGTGTGTGTGTGTAGAGAGAGAGAGAGGATAGGACGTATGCAACCAGGTGCATGTAATTCTACATGCACCCGGGCCTATAACTCCTAATTTTTTTTACTTTTCCGAAAAATACCATCATGTATATTAATCTAGATATCCCTCCTGTATGTCATTCCAATTTCGTCAAAAACAGAGACCCCTACGTCCTCCATCCAGAACAGGTCGATTACAACAATTCTAAGACCGTTAAAATAACGTGTTCTAGATGGAGGATGTAGGGATCTCTATTTCTGATGAAATTGGAATGACATATAGGAGGAATATATAGATGAATATACATGGCAATATTTTTCAGAAAAGTAAAAAAAATTGGGAGTTATAGGCCCGAGTGCATGTAGAACTATATGCACCTGGGTGCATACTCCCTATCCTCATATATATAGATATATATATATATATATGTATATATATATGTATATATATGTATATATATATTGGTGAATATATATAGGGATATTTACACCCATAACCCTGAGTAATTTCGCAATAACATTCATAACACTGCATAATCATGAATTACACGTAAAACCCTTAATAAATGCTCCGTTTTACACCCATAACCTTCTATTAGTTGAGTTCATTAACTCAACCAGATGATTGAGTTAATCTAACCCGCCATCAGCTAACGGTTGGGATTAATCAAAAAGGAGAAAAAAATGTGTGGGGACAGTAATGGCGGGAGGCCTACAGGGGCGGCGGTGGGCTGCATGGCGCGGAAGGCCTGCAGGGCAGCCGGAGGCCTGCAAGGGGTGGTGGGTAGCGGGGCGCGGAGTCCTGCAGGGCAGCGGGTTGGGGGGATGCTTCGAGCATGCTGGGCACGGGTCTCCTCGGCAGCGGGGGCGGAGGAGCTGGGCGTCAGGGGAGAAAGAGGCTGGGTGCAGGGCTTTGAGCAGGGGAAGAGGGCGTGGGCTCCGGGGGGGGTTGTCGGCGGTGCTGCAGGGGTAGGGGCTGGGCGCGTGGCTCCTTGTGCGGGGAGGAGTGGGCTTCGGAGCTGGGCGTCAGGGGAGGAGGAGGCTGGGCGCGAGGCTTCGTGCACAGGGGGTGTGGAGGGGGTGGGGATCTTCGTCGCGCGAGGTGGGTGCGGAACGGGGGTGGGGGTGGTGGCGGGAAGGGTCGGCGGCGCTGCGGAGGTAAGGGCTGGGCGTGTGGCTCCTTGTGCGGGGAGGAGTGGGCTTCGGAGCTGGGCGTCAGGGGAGGAGGAGATTGGGCGCGGGGCTTCGAGCAGGGGAAGCGGGTGTGCGGGGTGGGGGGTCTTCGAGCTTTGCCGCACGGGGTGGGTGCGGAAGGGTCGGCGGCGCTGCGAGGTCTTCGAGAGGAGTTGTGCGGGGTTGGAGATCTTCGAGCTTTGCCGCACGGGGTGGGTGCGGGGCGGGGTCTTCGAGCTTTGCTGCAGGGGGGAGTGCGGGATGGGGTCTTCGAGCTTTGCCGCCCGGGGCAGGTGCAGGACGGGGGGGAGGGTCGGCGGTTCTGCGAGGTCTTCTAGAGGATCTGTGCGGGGAGGAGCAGGACGAGGCTGGGCGGAGGTTCGGGGGGTTCGAGAAGGAGCTCAACGAAGGGAGGCTTCGTCGAGCAGCTCTGCGTGGGAGCCGAGGCTCTCACTAAGAACTCCGAGGGATGGCATATTTTGCAAATAAGATGACTTTTTAACGTAACATAACATAGGGTTATGTCATGTAAGAGTTAAGCATTACTCGAGGTTCCTCATGTAATTCGCGATTATGTAGGGTTATGAATGTTATTTCGAAATTACTCAAGGTTATGGGTGTAAATAACCCATATATATATATATATATATATATATATATATTGGTGAATATGAAATTTCGTTGATGTATCATTTGATAACGGATATGTTTATAAAAAAGAGATGTATAACATGAAAAAATACTTAATAGATAACTTAAATATACATGTATGGGGTGAATAATACAATATTCTAAATATTTTTGTTTACTAATAATCATATCAAATATGACAAAAAGAGGTATAAAATTCTGTAACATATATAGTTAAAATAAATTTGCGGCTACATTTATATATGAAAATTAATATACATACACAGTTAAACATATTCGCATATAACAAAAATTATATTCACACGTGTACCCTTTTTAAATTTGGGAAATAAACTTGAAAAAAAATGAGTGAAACATATATGACGAGAGATTCAATAAGGTCATATCAATATCCATTTGGGTCAATACGAGGTTCACATAGGACCTCCCGTTATAGATATCGCAAAATAAGGGGTATTTGATTATCGATGTCTAACTATGGAACTTTATACCATGGTCCCTAAACTCCTCCCATTACATCACAAACCCTATAATTTTTGTGTTACATCACAATCCTTAATAGAGACGTCTGTTAAAAAAGTAAGATAACGGGAGCTGCGGTGTAATTACAAAGATTACAGGGACTGAGATGTGATTTGATAAGATTTTTGGATCTCGGATCAAATCCGTTATTATATATACATTAAAGAGCGTCAGCCTATCATTTCTACATAAAATTCCAATTTCACCCCCACATCTATTCTGATCGTTTCGATTTTACCCTTTCCCGATAATTATTTCCCTTTGTAATCCTCTGCCAGCCTCCTATCACAATAAACTACTTTATTGCTGCGTACCTTTTGCCTTCTCCTCATGCCGTCTCACATGATACGACCCCACCTCCCACTCATCTTTGCATGCGAAGTCCGTTATATGTGCATGGTTGCCTCTATATATGGTCTTCTTGCGCTCTGTCGCATGTCCTCCCCTACTCGTCGAACTGTCGCTTGCTCCAGCGCTCCAGTCATTACACGAACGTTGCACCGTTGAAGGAATCCAATGCAACCATCCATGGCCAGCACTTCCGATGCAATGAACTCCTCAACCTCAAGTACGTTAGCTGACATCTGTCCCCATCAAATATGCATGTCCAATTCTGTGTTACTTATTGCTCCTGCACCTCATGTTTAGTGCTTCGATTTCATCTCACGTTTTTGTTAGCCTCTAATTCCATCTCTTAATCGAGAGTGTAGGATAACAACTGAGGTTTTCATAGTGCAATGGTTTTTCTTTAAAAATCGTTCGCATAAGGTAGAAGAAGCTAACGACATGCATGAAAGGCAGCCCATGCTTCGATTTCATTTCACTCTTTTTTAACATCTAATTCCGCCTCCAGTTAATCGAGATTGTAAGGATAGCAACCGAGGTTTTCATGGTGCAATGGTTTTTTCTTAAAAAAAATCGAACGCACAATGAGGAAGGATATCTAACGGCTCGGTGTAAGGAGAAGGTGGCAGCTGTGGATGGAGAGGGAGTGTGGAGTTCTTATCGAGGGAGGAAGGGGGTTCGCCTTCCCACGAGCTGCAAATGACATGGATGTCGTTGACGATGAACCGGTGAGATGAAAGCAATTAAAACTTTATACAAAGGTTCAATACGTAGAAACGTCATATATATATATATATATATATAGGGTAAAATGTGTATGCCCTCTAGGGGGAGCTAACTTAGCTCCTCCCGCCCTTTTTTCATAAAATTTTTTTATTTTTTTTGAAATCTAAAACCGTGCAAAATCATTATTAAATCCCTATATTATGTCATTCAAATTTCGTTCGAAACAGAGACTCGTACGACCTCCATCCAAACGGGGTTGATTTAAAAAATCATGTTACCGTTAAAAAAATGACTATCTGGATGGAGGTCGTAGGAGTCTCTGTTTCACACGAAATTTTTATGACATAATATAGGGATATAGTGATGAATATTCATGGAAAAAATTTTCAAAAAAAATAAAAAAATTTGAAGAAAATAGGGCGGGGGAACTAAGTTAGCTCCCCCTAGGGGGCAGCCCCATTTATCCCTATATGGGAAAAATGTGTATGCCCCCTAGGGGGAGCTAACTTAGCTCCCCTCGCCCCTTTTTGACATAATTTTTTTATTTTTTATGAAATCTAAAACCGTGTAAATTCATTATTAAATCCCTATATTATGTCATTCAAATTTCATGCGAAACAGAGACTCCTACGACCTCCATCCAAACGGGGTCGATTTAAAAAATCATGTTACCGTTAAAAAATGACTGTCTGGATGGAGGCCGTAGGAGTCTCTGTTTCGTATGAAATTTTAATAGCATAATATAGAGATATAGTGATGAATATTCATAGAAGAAATTTTCAAAAAAAAAATAAAAAAATAGTGAAAATGGGGCGGGGGAGCCAAGTTAGCTCCCCCTAGGGGGCAGCCCCATTTATCTCTCTCTCTCTCTCTCTCTCTCTCTCTCTATATATATATATATATATATATATATATATATAGCTAATATTCCGAAGAATGGTAGGATGTTACGTGAGGTATTGATCGACTCAGAACAACAAACCCCTCTACTTCTAACGTATTTAGCAAACTTATGTGATTTAATTAGTCACAACTCCTATTTGATAGAATGGAATCGAGTATCAACATTTCCAGACCCTCTTGGGTCATGATGATAAGGTCGTGGAATTATTGAAATGCAGAAGACCAGGAGTACCAGAGTATTGATAAAGGTAGTATGAACAGACACTGCCGTCGACAGGTGCGGAAGGAGCTTCTTGCAAGTGGATACTCGCATTCGGGTTTAGGTTGTATAGAGGTCGATGGGATGGAAGCAGTTCATCGGCCACAACTAAGGGATGTACGGTGGTCTCCAATATGGTTTCTCTCTTTGACAATCAAAGATGACGATGGGAAGAGGTGGACAATGTCGTTAATGTTGATAAACTTTATATGTGGGGGCTATTAAAAATGTAACGTCCCGGGCTTAGGTTCCCGGTCCGTTAGCGGAGTTACTGGCCCTAACAACCTTTTGGGATCGGGCCCATTTGGACTCGATTAACCACCCCCAAAATGCTCAAGCCGGGTTGTTCGGTAGTAAGCCCCTCACTATTTATCCCACCCGGAAACTTCATGTTTCCATGGTGTGGGACCATGTTGGGGTTTTACAACCTCCCCACTTATATTCGCAACGTCCTCGTTGCGACATGGCACATTACTTCTTCCCAGTGACAGTGGCGGCTGCACGCTCCGGGTAGCCATTTCCTCCAACCTCTTTGTAGGGGCGGCTCCACCTCTCGGGTAGCCCTTTCCACTGTCAGAGGACGTTCGGCTCTGATACCATTTGTAACGTCCCGGGCTTAGGTCCCCGGTCCGTTAGCGGAGTTACTGGCCCTAACAACCTCTTGGGATCGGGCCCATTTGGACCCGATTAACCACCCTCAAAATGCTCAAGCCGGGTTGTTCGGTAGTAAGCCCCTCACTATTTATCCCACCCGGAAACTTCATGTTTCCACGGTGTGGGACCATGTTGGGGTTTTACAACATATCAAATATAAATCAATACCATCTGCCGACACCGGACATCCCGAGCTTGGATAGAAGCCACCCCGTTCCCTTAAATCAAAAAATTTTAAACTAAAACAAATATCAATACGAGGCCTCCTATCCAAACCCCAATACAATGGACATCAGTACTGAGTCAACCGCCGTAGCGGTAAATTGTTTGGAAGTAGTGTAGGATTACCCGCCTACAACAGTCAATTGGCGGAATTAACCGTCCGCGAGGCACCCGACCAGGTCAAAGCCTCTAATGGGCCAACAATGAACAATGTCTACTCCCTCACAATGGTGGTGTCAAAATCAACAATAATTTTCCAATAAAATATTTGAATAAAAAAATACATTTTAAACTATATATCAAAAGGCAATAATGTATTTATCTCTTTACATTTAATAATTAATCCATGAATAAGCATTATGGCTAAATATCAACTTGGCATCTAATTACATAAAGTTGTAACACAGAGGTATAATCAACAAGTTCAACGAGATATTATAAAAACTCCATTGCAACAACTAATAAAATCAAATGTGGGGCATAAATGACAATGATATGAAACATAGATTAATGTACATACCTCTTTTTTTCCTTTCAAAACAATAAGGATAGATCACTATGTTTCTCCGTTGATGGAAATCAGTTATCACTTAAATAAAATAGATGTGTTTCAATGTCAAGCGAAATCCATAATACATCACACCCTAATATCCGAAATCTCAACCATCGCAGTACCCCTTTTTTATAACCATCCAATCATTGTGATTGCTATTTTTTTATACATATAGATATCAATGCGAGTATCTACGGGTATCAAAACAATATTTTTTTTCCGAACTAATAGGTTATTATCCAAACTTTCGAAACGGTCGAACGTATCCGATCAAAAGCTTAAATTGTTAACTAACGTGTACGCCATAGCTATATCACAGAGTGCATCCGAACTTTATTTATATTAAGGCATGATAAATTCCCCGTTGGAAAATAAATAACGGGTGTTTGTAGATGCAGTTTTTTTTACGTGCATATTTGTTAGATGAAGAATTCTCACAAGATCGAGACATTCGTAATAACATGATTCAAAGTTTCAAAAGACCGAAAACTTGATCAATGAGTATACTATCACAAATTATAGCGTCAATGCCGACCCTACTCGATATATAGAAACTAAGTTAAGGAAGTATTTACCTAGATACATAAAAGTCTCCACGCAATCCCGACCAAACACGAGTCCCGGACTGTATAAATCGTCAATGTTCGTAGACGACGGGCAAGTACTCCTTGACACAAAGAGATTGGAGAGGCAAAATAGGGCCGAAAGTATCATAGAGGATACGAGTGCATGATGCCTCGGAGTTGAACAGGGTTTTAATACTGTTTCCGATGTTGGGATAATCCAACCCAAAGATTAAAAAAACGAATTTAATCTCAACGGATTCAAAGGCAACGGATTTAATGGCAACGGATCACATTGCCATGCATTCCTCGACTTGGTCAAAGATAACTAAATTTTTTTAAAAAAATTCTTTACGTGGATTACAGGGTTCAATCTCCCTTTATTAATTACTCATTTATTTTATTTTATTTTTTAATTGTCGTTACAAGTACTTACGTTGGATGTTCACTCCACGTTTGCTATTTTTTTAAATAGGTATAAGGATAATAATAATAGTAAGGATAATGTTAATTATTTGCAACTGTTATGGTCAAAATAATAGAAAAAAAACGGATGGGAGAGGGTCGTGATATTTCATATATATTTTATACATATAATAATTATAAATGTTGGTTATGTTGTTTAAAAAAAAGAAGAAGGTAGGGTCATTATGTAATTGGTCCATTTTTAAAGAAGACATTCAATAAAAAAATAAGTTGTTACAAAAAAATGTCTCCATGAAACCATGTGATGTATATATTTCAGTAAAAATATCTCCATAATTTTTATCTCGTATTTATCAATATAAAATCTATACTTATACTTCTTCTATTTTTAGTTAAAATTGATTTTATACTTATACTTCTTCTATACTTACACTTATACTTCTTCTATTTTTGTTTTTGTTTTTGGTTCTCTTAATTTTTAGATTTCAATAGTGAATGACCACATTGAGACAAATCTTAAAACTTAAGTATCACATTGTTACCTTTTAAAATTCGGGTATGACAATGAAATTGGATGTATAGTTCAAAGATTTTTTTTTGTAATTTACTCTATTACGTACAAATATTCAAATCATTCTTTGTCATATGAAATTTTTATTGTAGTGAAATTCGCCCCCACTGAACCTAAAGACACTTGATATTGGATTTATATATTTTTAAATCTTTAGATCTCTACCGTTGTTGAGAAATCAACTTATCATTTGGATTATTTTGATCTTGTTAACGGATAATATTAGCTCCAAGTTCACTTAAAATAATAAATTAAACATTGACATCATTCTCGAGACCCATGCATCAACGTATATGTAACACAATCATCGAGTAGAGTTCCAACCGTTCCTTATTTGCTGTACGTGGAATGGTGGTTTCTGCACCACCTATTCTCTCCGTTAGAATCGGATCAATGACGACCATCTCTTTCGCCAACTGCCATACATATCCTTCTTTTCTCCAAAAGAAGCGGTTCCCCACCCCCTGCAAGTTACAACTCCCATCCACAAGACTATATATAACAACGCCATCTTCTTCTTTGGAAAAGCAACACGTTCATGTCTGCTGCAAATAGATGGGTGGACAAGGTCGCGCGGCGATGTGGATAGTTCTTCCACTGAAAGCATTACGATGCATAATAACAATCGAGGTGCGTAAAATTTCATAGATACAGTACCATTGTGGACCGTTTGCTTTGTTTTGCTATTATATATGTTGTACAAGCTTGCTGCGATGGTGAGCATCCTCTCGACCACTCGTAGGGCTCTTTGCATCCCTTCATGATGTTCTTGAATGGGTGCAAAGCCTCCTACGATTGGCCGAGAGGACAGTCCAGAGCTTCTTCTTCCATGGACTGGGTCGTCCATTACAAGCGGGCATTGAAGCCGACCACATTCGGATCCATCGATATAGAAGCGCGTCAACTCGGGAGGACCAACTGGAGGATTCTGTTACTTTGATGCGTGGAAGCCATCTTCATGGTGCGTCCATAGCCGCATGCCGATGTCTTTGCACATAGATCACTCTCGCACTTGATGTACAACTTACCTGACATGTGTAACTAGAAACTACATTGATGAGAAATATTAACTATTAAAAAGTGCATCATAACTAGAAACATGTTCATGCGAATAGTTGTTAGAAACGTACCCAGAAATATTATTTCGTAGCAAATTGCAATCTATCTGGAAACTAATGCCGCGAAATATATTTTGTTTATCGAATAGTGAATTGGCCCCTACAAACCATGACCACGGTGGACATATATATCAGCTGTTTTGGATTTGCTTTGTTATGAAATTTGTACGGCTTTTGGGGTCTGTTTATCAACGGAGTTGGGTTGGGCAATTAGTCTGTGAACAGTAGATGTTTGGAGGGTTGGGACGGTTGGAATGATAATTGTGTTGTGAGGTGACATTAATTATGTGTTATATTAAATTTTTTAATAACTATAATATATTTTTATGTTAACAATTTTATTTAAACATCCACTATTTATGATGGAGTTATGCATGTTTCTAACACTCAAGAAATGAAACATACTCCAACCCTTTTACCAAAGGGCCTCATCCTTGCTGTGCTCTCATGCATCCTCACTGCGTACCATTATTTGAACTTCCTTGTGATAATGCTACCGAGTTCCCAAGCAATTACTAGAGGGAATCAAGAATTGATCATTTAATGCCAATCACAGTCAATGATCATGTATAAATCAACTCATGTTAATTAGTAAGTGAATGGTCTGAACCAAGAATTTTTTAAAGAGATTGTGATTTTTCTTAACAAAATAAAATCCAAGAAATTACCATTTTTCTAAAAAAAATTGCAAGATTCAATTTTCACACTTTATTAGAATGGGTTATTTGCCATTAGTAACTAATCAACCAAAGAAAGTGATGTCTGATGGCTAGATTCTGTTCAAAATCTATATATCTTGGAAAAAGAAGCTATATATTTAGATCAATAGATGGTATTGGAATCACAGTGTAGTTGCTTGTTGGCAAGGATTTATACGATGGAGTTCAGAAAATTGTGAAGTATCAATGTCAATAAGGAAAAGCGACGTAGCTTGTTGTGCGCTTGTCTCTTATTTCGATGTAATCCTTCTATTTATTGTTTTCAAAATTAAGATACAAAATAATAATAAGGAAAATTCAGTGGGTTCTAAGGAAGCTTTTATTACCCAATTATTTTCGAAAGATTATAAATAATCAAATACAAATATCAATAAAAGATGTTACATCATTGTTATCTATTTTAAAATATGTACACGGATGGCGTTAAATTGGTGAGTACGGAAAATGTTTAGATGCGAAAAATAATAGAAGCAAATATTGTATAATTTAGATTAAATTTATATGTATCGAATGGCTTTATGATGCTTCAGAATACTAGATATAAAACACAACAATTTAGATAATCAACAAAAGATCAACTTAATTTAATCTAATATATACACGTATTTCATTGGAAAATTTACCTACCATCTAGGACATCGTATAGATCATATGGCCTCTTTATCAGAGACATATACCATGACTTTCAAGCCACAATAACATGTTGACTCAATTGATGGCTTCTGAGATAATTTAGATGATATAGAATAATTCTTTTTGTGATACCTAAGAGAACCATTTCAAACAAATCGAATAAATAATCTTATCCTTAATAACAAAAAATCGCTTTATGACATCGTGTACATTATAAGAGTATGGCAGGTATTTATAAGAGTTAAATTGGAATGAGGATGCTAGAATATTTTTTATTAGAATTTAAGTGGAAAGATGCCAATCGTATATACAACAAGATCATTGCAATAGAATCCTTCACATGATAGATATAATAAAAAAACCAGGATCTAAAAAATTAGTTGAAAATGATATATAAAAAGGTTAAATGGATTGATCGTTGTTATTACTCCAAAGACAACACTAAAGTACTACGATTAACAAGAAATTAAGCATTTCAAAATCGAAATTACGGATTTGAATTCTTTCATATTTCACCATGTCCTATAAACTAATCGTAGAAGTATAGGAATATGTTCCCACACATTATAATGGTCTGAAGACATGTAGTATTTTGCATAGAACTTATTCATTTTGAAAGGTATAATTTTCCTTAAATTTATTCCTATTTTTCCGAGTCAGAATTTTCTTTTTTTATATTAGATTAGTTATTTAGGATTTCCTTCTCTTTTCTCCTACGAGAAGCAATAAGATGGACTAAACAAAACTTTTCCAAATGAAGTTACAAAGGATCTTTACAATAAGAGTGATGATATTTTGTCTTTGGGATTCCTCAAATCCTAAATTTGGCGATGAACTAATAAGAGCTGACTTGGGGTCCTTAACGAAATGATATGTTTAAAATTGTGTTTATTCTATCTATCAACTAATTTCCAGATATTTTTTTCTTACATTATAATAAAGATATCAATATGGCAAAATGGTTTTACAAAGCAGCCGCGAGACCTGCTATATTATATGGATTTGAATGTTGGCATGTGAACCATAGACATGTGCAGAGAATGGAAATAACAGAAATGAAAATGCTAAGGTGGATGTGTGGACACACATGAAAAGATCGAGGTCTTAGTGATGCCACAAAAAAACAGAAAGAAAGTTGGTACATCTCCATCGAGGATAAGATGCGAGAAAACTGCTTAAGATGGTTCGGTCTTTTTTAAAAAGGTTAGGTGATGCACCTATTATGAGATGCGAGCTTTGAGATGTTGAGCTGGCTAAGAGAGGGCAACGAGAACCAAGAGGTATTGGAATGAGACTATACGAAGGGATCATAGTTTTTTGGATATAAGCATGGGATTAACCCAAAATAGGTATGAATGGAGGTAAAGAATCCATGTAGCCAACCCTACTTATTTGTGAGAAAAGACTTTGCTGCTGTTGTTGTATAATAAAGATATCGTTTTCTTAGAAACCAGACTATCAAAGATATAAATTTCTTTGATATAAATTAAGTGACACTTCAATTTCTTTAATCAATGGACCTATTATATTAATTCCAGTGGTAATCATCTATTTTGTAGGATAAATCTTAATTTCACGCTATTCTTAAATTTCACATAATCAATATTCTTAGCTATTCTACAATGTCTTAATTATTTTATTTAAGTTAATTATTGTATGTTTCTTTATACAAAACTTTGCATGTGTCTTTCTATTGGACTGGATTATATTATCTTTGCTTTTTATTGTTGACATAGGCATGATTTCTCAATGCTAGTATTCAAATTTATCTATCTAATTTCAAGAAAGTGGATGGTTGAATTGAATGTTTTATTTAACAGTAATTACATATTAATTTTGTTAATTTTTATGTTTGAAAAAAGCTACATGGATATTTATTAACGTTTAGATTTCGGAAAAGAAAACCCCTCAATGAACTGTTTCATTTAATTCAAATTTCTTTTTTATTTTGGTAATATTAGTGTTTGAAAAAAATACGTTGGAAAGTTGTCTATCTTGCCGAACTTCTAAATACATTTATGTGATTTTAAAAAAAGAGATAAACATGTGTTTTTCCTCAAAAAAATTATACATTTTTGAAAAAATTCATGTCATTTTCTTTGTATATTACATTACTTCCTATTATAAATACTTGAATACTAGAAGACAATAGCTTTGATTTAGGTTAAAAATATGGATTTTAATAAATAATAGTTAGTTAACATTGCTTCAAATTTTGTATTACTTGAATTTAATAATGACGCTTACAACATAAACTGCAACAAAGTCTTTTCTCACATTAAGTAGGGTCAGCTATATAGATTCTTTGTCTCCATTCGGACCTATCTTTGGTCATTATCAAGTTTATATCCAAAAAAATAGGTTCCCTGAATTTAATAGTGACACTTAAAATTAATAAAATCTTTTCAACTGGATATAGTACTTCTATAGCACTATCTAAAAGAATTGGATGTTTTCTACTTAAATTTAATGTCTAATACATAAATTACTTTAATTCAGGGTAAGACAATATAGGCAACGATAAAAAAATAATGATGCAATTTGATTCCAACGTCATTTACAGGAAGGTGAAATTTACTTTTTGTTCTGATTTCGTAGGATTGTGCCAGATGAGTTGATGTTGAAATTTATAAAATTAACCTCTATGACACGCATCTCCCAAAAAATGAAGCAATCACAAGTTTTATTTTGTCAATTTCAGTGAGATTCCAACTCGAATATACAAAGATCTGCACTTAACTAGTAAGAAAATACTATGATCAGCATTTGCATTTTTATTTTTGGCAATATTGTTGTTATAGTCCATTTCTAATGTGTGATAGGGCATATCATCTTTGTGACTCGAGTTAGAGATATTTATGTTAAAGACGCCTTGAGTCAGAAGAAAAAATTGGAAATACAAGATCTAAAATTTACTTTTACTTGTATTATTTGTTGAGAAATATATATCGGAAACTACAGAACTAGGTAGAAATTATTTTCATTTACTTTTTATTATCTTCTATTAAAATAATGACATGAAATTATCGGTTACCTTATGGGGAAAGATTTGCTGAATCATTTCCAGAAAAATCATGTTGAGCAAATAGAAGTCGGTGATAATTGTTCTCGCATGAATGATCCCTAAGATCATTATTGATATAATTTTGTAATCTTCCTTCATAGAGATAATAAATTACACATTTAATATTACATGTGCATTGTTCTTATTAGTATACTGAAGGACAACCATGGTTTGCTCTTTATTGGCCACAAAATTTTACATAGACCTCGACATTCCTAGAGTGGCAAAATTTCAAGAGAAGTAATTTTTTGAATGATTTTTATAACATGTCTCCTTTTTAGATATTGTAATATTAGTTATACCTCTCCCTTTTTTATTATAGTCCTGCACATGAATTTTAGTTTATTCACCAATGAGTCGAACTATCCAAACACCACCACCTCTGGCCCCATCCTCCTACAATCCCCTCCTACGCCGTTCTCGCTCCGCTGTCCGGCCACTGCCTCTCCTCTGTCATTCTCGCTCCGTTGTCCTCTGGCACATAAACCACCTCCTCCATGAAACCCCCTCCCCCCTACTCATCTTCTGTCTCCTTCCTCTCTTTCTTCGATGAAGA
Organism: Ottelia alismoides; assembly: GCA_037367405.1. Lineage (NCBI taxonomy): Eukaryota > Viridiplantae > Streptophyta > Magnoliopsida > Alismatales > Hydrocharitaceae > Ottelia > Ottelia alismoides. The sequence continues at coordinate 51,937 of JAZKJV010002502.1, read as the reverse complement.
AGTGGCAGAACCCAAAACCCATCAAGTAACTTCTAACTCTTCTTCCCCTTACTCTCTTTCTTTCTCTTCTTTTGCATGTCTCTACTCTGCGATCTATCTTTTCTAAACCCCCTTCTTTTATTTTGATGTCAAACCCATTCCAGACCATGCCAGCCCCCTCCTTCTCAACATCACTTCTTTATATGTCAGACCCTTTTCATCTTTGACTGATGCCCATCGATCGAGCTTCGTGTTCCTCCTACTCACCATCGCAAAATACATTTCTTGCATCTCCCCTTTTGTTAACATAATCACATATAAGCCCAATGTTAGAACTAGTCTCGCGGATGATCGAGTGGTCAAAATCACCGACGCCGATTGTGTAAAAATGGGTCTCGCAACGAACCTAACCACTCAGGCATGGAGGAAGGAGGCGGACGATGCAAGGGCTTACACCCTATATAAACATCCTATAGGTAAGGGAAAAGAAGACATTGGAACCTCGACATCGAGGCCCCCTTCCCTTTCTCACTCTTCTCTCTCATTCTCTCTCTTTATAAGGAGTAGATCGACGTCATACCTCAATTCTATAGTTGTATCAGATACGCTAGATCCTTGACCATTACGATCCAAGGCCCTAAATGTCGGTTTCGATCACCATTTCGGTATCGACCAAAACAGAATTTCAGTGGAATTTCGGTGGAATTTCGATCGAAATTTCGGTCATTTAGGTCATTTTTTGTACTAGGACCCCCATATTTCGGTCATTTCGGTCGAATTTCGATCAACTGGATATCGATATTCGACAGAAATTCGACTGAATTTTGCTGAAATTTGAGGCCATGTTACGATCATCTTATTCACGTGTTCAATGATGCTTTCATATTTCTTCACTCTACATGAGTTGTACTTGTATAGAAGAAGCTAGACGCTCGCTTCTGACTTAGAGTGATATTTCTCCTTAACCGCAGTTCAAAGCTCATAAGCTGATTCATAGGTCTCGAATACTTGAATAAGATTCAAATCCATGTGGTTAGCATAAAGCTCCTAATTCTATTATCTTAAAATAAGGAGTGAGTTCTTTATATTGAATAATTACATTAATCCCTCATAATTTTCTTCATTGTCCATACTTTTTTTAAAAAAACTTCATTGAATTGTTCACCGTCATACCAATCTTACATTGTATTTCATTAGTTCAAAAATGACAAGCAAGAGTATTGCCACTGAGGTGGGAAAAGTGAGTACCTTAAATGTACTAATTATGATTGTGGAGTAGAAAGATCTACTATGGCTTGTTACACGATAACGTACATTCTATTATAGAGAAACCTGACCCTACCTTATCTGAGAATCGAACCATGAAGGAAATTAGGTACCGCGAACTGTGGAAGAAAACAAATAATAGGGTTAGGAGCTCTATATTTACCCACATGGATTTGAATCTAATCGGATATTTGAGACCTATGAATCAACTTACATTCTTTGGAATGCGGTTAAGGAGAAATATCACTCCAAGTTAAAAGTAAACATCCAGTTTATTCTACACAAGTACAACTGAAGGAATTTCAAAGCATCCTCGAGCACATGAACAAGATGATCGTAATGACCAAGGATCTAGCAATTGTTGAATGTGCAATTCCGGAGAGGATGTACCATTCTAGGAAGCCTCTCATAGTCATTAAACATGGTTGCCACATCTTTGAAGATGAATGGCAACATCAAAAGTGTGACAGACATACTTGCACAAATACAACCATTTCAAGGTCAATTTCCCCAACAATAAGTTAAGAAATTCTAAAGTGCCTGAAAATAAAGACAAGAAGAAAATTGAATTCTAGTTGTCGTAGAGTGCAACTCTACGGTCACAGGCTGTGACGAGTGATGGATTGACTCCGGTACAATCTGCCATATTACCAAGACAAGAAGGGGCTTATGGACCTCAAGGAGCAGAAAAAAGGCAAATATTTATGGGGAACAATACCTACTTGGATGTTGAAGGTGTTTGAACATACAGGCTTACCCTAAGTGATAGCATAATGGTACTTGATGTACTATATACTCTAGGAATACGTCAGATCCTCGTATATGTTCCAGTTCTGCTCAAGAAAGACTTTGAAGTTCGTTTTATAATAAGCGTGTAGGAAAGAATAAGAAGGTCTATGTCATGGGAAAGTTTGTACCCGAGCATGACTTGTCATGTCTTCCTGTAATAAGTTCTAGTGGATCAATGAATATGTCTTCTAAGTGCTCTCTATTTTATTTGTCCGATTATGATTTATGGTACATGAGATTGGACCATCCAAGAAATTCCAAAATGGATTAAATGATAAAATCTTATCTTTTGCCTAAGATTACGGGTGCAAGAACATTACCCTGTGAACATTGTCTGATTGGAACAATGATAAGAAAATCTTTCTCGATGGGAATTCGGTCGAAAGAACTATTAGGCTTGATCCATTTAGATATATGTAGATCATTGTGTGTCATTACATATAGAAATAAGGAATACTTCATAACATTCAATGATGACTACTCCAAGTTCTCTTATGTCTTTCTCTTAGGAAGAAAGGCATAATCCTTTGAAACATTTAAGAGATATGAGACAGAAGTAGAGACAAGACTAAGAAAATCAATTAATACCCTTAGGACTGATAGAGGAGGAGAATATACCTCAAAAGAATTTGAGGAATACTATATTCAAGAAGGCATTTGTAGACATACTACGATACCTTATACACCACAACAAAATGGTGTAGTAGAAAGAAAGAATAGAATACTGATGAATGCAACTAGATGTATATTGTTACACTTAGGTCTCTCAGATAAATGTTAGTAAGAAGTTGTTTTGACCGCTAACTACATATAAATCGGATTCCCACCATGTCTGTAGCATCAACGCCATATGGAATTTGGAATGGTAGGAAACTTAGGTTGGGTTATCTTTGGAAATGGGGAAGTGTTGCTGATGAATCTCCATTTCATCACCTTTATTCTTTCATTTTGGCCTTAAATCCCTAGCTAAATGCATCTATATATCATTAGTTTATCAAAATAAATTCTGCATAAATTGTATAAATTATTGTATAAAATATTATATATTTATGGTATTTAATAATAAAATAAAAGAATAAAGGAAGAAAAAAGAAATGAGACACCATAGGTGTTGAGTGATCCAAGACCCCAACACCTAGTCATCATGATGACTTGGTCGACAAGGAATAAAGTAGGGGGGATAGGGTAGAGAAATTGTATAGTCTATACAAGAATATTCTAATTTTTAATTCGTCTATAATTTCTTTTGGAACCTATTTTATATTATTATTTTTACACTTCAAATAATAAAACTCTCAACATGAACATTGTAGATAAAAATACATAGAAAAATACAAAATTGAGTTCATAGAAAAAATGCATCGTGTGTTGGTGTAAAGCCTTGAACTTGGCATATCGGACCCTATGGGTTCGTTTGGTTGCAGGGTTGGACAGGGTTGGGTTGGGTTGGGTACTATTCACAGGGGTACTCCCTCCTCACAGTTTACTATTCACCCAGCCCTGTGAATAGTACCCAACCCTGCACAACCCTGCAACCAAACGAACCCTATAGAATAAGATCCGGCTCGTAAAGAGAAAACCAACGAAATTTGTTTCGTGTGAATCGGACTTCGTTTTGAATTGTTATGATTTTCCGAAGAAAGAGAAGTAAGGAAGGTTAAGATGTCATTAATCCATAATGATTGTCATTAAGACTAATTAAACATGATTAAAGAAATTAATGACGATTGAAAGCCGCTAATGATCATTAGTAAACATTAATCAATAGTTAACAAAAGATAAGCGTAAGCCGCGAAAGTTAAATCGTGATTAGTGAAAGTTAATCACGATTAATGTTAATTAAGCGTCATTAGCGGATCTAGAATACTCTAGAATGTTCTAACTTAAGCCCCAAGTTTGGGATAAGTTTTGGCTAAAACCATGGGCCAAAACTATGGGCCGCTAAACCATGGTTAAGGTCTAAACCATGGTTTTCTAACCATGGTTAGTGGTTTTCTGGGGCCTATAAATAGACCCCCCTACCCATTCATTCTCTACAACTTCCACGACCACCACCACCCCAAGGGGTAGGATCAAGAGGTCGGGAGGAGGAGTGAGAGGCGAGGGAGGAGCTAGCGAAGCGCTGCCGGGAGAACGAGGAGGAGAAAGGTATGATCCCCTCTTAGTTTGCTTCGTAGGCTAGGCTTTCAATTCATCCTCTTGTTCTTCCAAGTCTTGTTCTTGATTCATCTTTCTTTCCGATTCGTTTTCCTGTTGTGGTTCGAGGAGAAATCTGTGTAACACCCTACTTAGGTGCGGGCGGCTATGCACGTCAGTGACCCTGTGATTCATCACACGTTCACTTATCTAAGACGCGTGGTGTCTACCGATTCTCCATCGTTTATGTTTCTATTCTTTCTATTATGCTTTTATAGTTATTTTGATGAAAAAATATGTGTAATACCCTACTTAAGTGCGGGCGGCTATGCACGTCAGTGACCTTGTGATTCGTCACACGTTCACTCATGTAAGACGCGTGGTGTCTACCGATTCTTCATCTCTTGTTGTTTGAGTATATTCTTTCAGTTTCGTTGTTATTTTCCTCTCGATTGATTTTATAGAGGAAACTCTTTCTGTTTTTATTTTGAAATATGTCCTGATATAAGGGGAAACTCTGCCGAAATTTTCCGAGAAATATGTCCCGATATAAGGGGAAACTCTGCCAAAATTTTCCGAGAAATATGTCCCGATATAAGGGGAAACTCTGCCAAAATTTTAAGAGAAAATATGTTCTTGACATTCTTCGTGTTCTCGCGTTCTTTGCGTTCTTCGTTCGTTCTTCGCGTTCTTGACATGTTCTTAGCGTTTTGATATGAAAATGAAATTCGATCTTTTCAGGAGCCTTAAAATAGCCTTTCTAAAAACGAAACTCGATAAAGCCTTGCATACACGAGAGAGAGCTCGATTAGGTAACGAAATCCTTCCTTTTGCTGTTGAGTTTTCATACGAAATTATTGAAATTCTTGATTTTGTGTTCTTTGCCATGAAGAACCCTAATTTTGGCTATTTTGAAAAAGTCTGAAGAATTGCTTTGTGATTTCCACTAAAATAAGGTTTACGCGTCAAATTGATGTGTTGGATTTGAAAGTTAGGGTTTGGGAGTTAAAATAGGCACAAATACGAGTATATATGGTTATGAATAATATATATGTGAGTCTATACTAAGTCTTGATAATTATGCAAGTCGAAGACTTAACGAAAGAATTACATCATGGGAATTGATGTGGTTTGAGTTGGATCCTGAAAAGGATCGTGTGTCATGTTAAGGATGACTGGGAGTAGTACTTGATGAATCCACATTTCATCATCTTTATTCTATCATTTTGGCACCAAAAACCCTAGCAAATGCCTGTAAATAGCATTAATTCCATCATCTTAGCATTCATGCATGTGCATCTAGATAGTGTATAAAATACTGTAATTAAGGCCAAAATTATAGAATAAATAAAAGAAAAGAAAAAGAATAAAATATTGTAAATATTTTATGACCCGAAACCCCGAGACCTAGGCATCTTGATGAATAGGTCGACAAGGAATAAAGTAGGGGGAAATAAGGGTCAAATACCTATATTATTTAATTCATTCTTTATTCATTTTGGGACCTATTTTTGGTTCCACTTTTTATACATCAAATAAAGAAACTTTGTACATGAAAGTTGTAGATAATTTAATAAAGAAAAATACAAAATTGATTTCACTGAAAAATAATGTACAGATAAAAAGCTATGGTCTGAATAAAAATCCAGAATCTCAACTTCCCAGACCCGTATCTCACAAATGAAAACTCCAAATGCAGCATACTCACCTTTAATTGTATATAGAATAAAATAAGCTATTTAATGGTGTGGTTTTGCATTTGGCGGAGCTACGGTTTGAGAGTTGAGTTTTGGACCCATATTGTATACTTGTACAGATTAAAATATTCAATTTATTATTTATTCATTACTTTTCTATTTTTATATTTTTACAATCTTGTAAATATTACTTATAATAATTATGTACATTAAAATCAGAATAAAAATGCAAAGAAAACTTAAAATAAAAATATTTGTAAATGAAATACACAGGTATTATACCTATGTACATACTTATACAATATCTATTTATATTTCATTAAGTATACAAAATACATCATAAAAATAAAATAAAAATATAGTTCTGTGTATAAAAGTATTTTATAATTTTAGAAAATAATAGATAAAAATAATAAAATTAAAATATACAAAATAAAAATAAAGTAATAAAGTATATAGATAATATACCTATATAGGGGTATAAAAGTAAACTTGTAAAAATATACCTCATAAAAATAATTAAAAATCGGAATAAAATACTATATAAAATAAATATTTTTCATTAAATAACCTAAAATTAATTAATTCATCTACTATTTTTAATTTAATTTACAAGTTTTCCATTTAAATTTTGTCTTTTTGCGGATGACGTGGCCTAATCAGGCCACACCATCTGTTGACCGGGGGTCAACTCCTTGACCCCAGGTCTGTGACCTCTGGACATGGTGAGGCACCCACTTTCTTGGGTTTTTCGCGAGCTGCCCTTTCATCCTTTGGGCTCGCGCCCTTCTGCAAAGTTGCGCCCCTATGATCCAGCTACCCCGCCGATCTTCTTCCTCGGGCAGCGAACCACTGTGTAGCCCGTTCTTCCTCGATCTTCGAGCCGCGCCCACCATGTTCAAAACCAAAGCCACCTTCTTCCCTTGATTTTTTGGAACCGCCTTAGGGTTCATCTGGGATCCCCAGTGACAGGGGATGATCCCAGCTCCTCGTCGAGGTGCAACCCATAGCCTAGGCATGTTTCCAAGCCATCTCCGGCGGCCTCGCCGCCGTGAGGTCCATATCTCGTGGCTCCGGCCACTGAGGTACATTTTCTTGTCGTTATTAGCTAGCTGTTAAATTTAGGATTAGATTGTAGCTTTTAGTTGGTTAATCGATCAATCAAGACCCCTCTATTTCACCATCAGACACCTCGCCGGAGCTAGTTCCGGCGAGATCCTTCCCCGTCGCTTTTCGCCTTCCTCTGCTACCATGTGAGGCGAGGCATTTTGCCCTTGACTCCCTTAACGTTTTGTGCAGGGTCCAGGAGCTTGAAGTTCGCCTGGAGGGCGAGTTCTGGAGGCGTCGGAATCACCTGGAGATACTTCCTCGACCTCGTCGTCGGGAGTGGGCTCCGGTGGATGACGGCCCATTTTGTCACCGCCAGCCAGTAGAAGACCACCGCAGGAGGTCCGGGGACCATTTTGGAGCAGCTACGGACGCCGGGGAGGTGCGACAAGGCCGGGAACTTCGCCCCGGCGAAGTTCCTCCTTGTTCTTCGTCAGCTACTTTCCGCCGTCGGATCGTGAGGGCGCCCCAGATCTTCTCACCGCCGTTCGATCCAACACGCGCCACGCCGTTCGATCGTCATCAGCTTCTAATCGTAGCCGCAGGATCGCGAAGGGGTATCAGCCATTCAGGTGTTGACACGTGGACTAGTGGCTGAGGCCACACCGTCGGATCGAGCCCCTTGCTTGGGTATTTTGTGCTTTCCACCCTAGCAATTTTTGTAATATTTTATTAGGATGCAATCTTTCATTGGTCGTTTTAAATCTTTTGTATAATTCGCATTTAGCCCCCTAGGAGTTTGCAATATTGCAAAGGGGTCCCCGCCAGGTCACGTGCACAGCGCGCGTAACCTTGGCATTTTTACAGGGTTACCCTCACGGTTTAAGCATTTAACTTTTAGTCCAGAAACTCTTTTATTCGGTATAAATTTTTGTGGACGTTTTGCATAAGTGTCCTGGCTTGTTTGCCTATTTACATAAATACCCCTGCTAGGCCTGATTAATGTTTGGATGCTTGTTTTAATTATTTAAATTATCATTTTAATTCCAAAAATTCTAAAAATTTGAAATTAAGCTCCTGTATGCTTGTTCTTCCACACCATCATTTTAGTTTTTGATTTTATTTCATTTTTATATTTATTAAAAATCAAAAACATGCTTTTTATTCACTGTCTAGCTTAGAAAATACAAAAAATATTAAAATACCTCGAAAAAATTCCAAAAAAATCCCTAATGTGTCTTTTATCCTATGTTAGTGTCAGTCCAAAAATCACTAAAAATCTCAAAAGAGAAACCTTAAAAATTCAAAAATACTTAAAAACTTCAAAAAAATATATAAAATCAAAGAAAACTCCAAAAATTACAAACTCAGTTCCTGTTTACTCTATACTTTATTAACTCTATTTGAAAAATAGTTTGAAAATATTTTGTGGCTATTTTCTATTTTTAACTCTCATTACCACAGCCAGTGCTTTCTTCACTATTTTCCCTTATTTCAGCATTTAAAAATACCGAAAACACTTTGAAAAATACCCAAAAATCACAAAAAAAAACAGTAAAAAACTATAAAAAGACCAAAAAGACTTTATTTCTGAATTTTTGACTATTTTTGAATATTTTTATAAATATTTTATCACCTCTTTTATTACATTGTCTTTATTTTCCAATATTGAAAAAAGAAAAAAATATAAAATATAAAATATAAAAATCAGAAATTAAAAATCAAAATTAAAAATTAAAAATTATAAAAAAAATTAATTAAAAATTTAAAACCCACAAAAAATCAATTGCTTGCTTAGTGTAGACATCACTCACATTCACTCACACACACTTTTGTGCTTCTACCCTGTTTGCTCCCTGTGTTCGAACTCTCTGCATACTTGACTGCTATATATCTTTTGTGCAGAGTTAAAAATAAATTTTAACTCCACATTTATTTCTAATTGTTGATCTGTAGTGTGGGTTAATTGTTGATTAAATACAATTTATTGTGGGTCGCCGCATCGACATCGGTTGTCTCCGCATTGTGTGAGACATACTCTTTAGACCCGCGATAATTTGCGTTTATCAGTACTACAGGTCGGGCATGCAACCTGTAGGTTTGTCGGAAGGAACCCGTATTGACATTTACCTACCTAGGTGGTACACGGTTGCCCTATTATGATAAGTGCACACAAATAGAATGTTTTGCAACGTGTGGTACTGGGAGCCAATATATTCGGGTTGGAACGACGGAATATGTGGTCGTGCCATGTGGAGGCACGGGTGGTTCAATAGCGGCTGGGTCACGATAACATATATTTAAAGCCGCTAGGTTATATGATTAAATGTTAGCCTGAGGTTTTAAGCAACCGAGTCCTCGAGGACAGTGTGCTCATTTGATTTTCCAAGCTGAGGGTTTGAGACCCTGTTTAACAAAAGAAAAGGAAATTGTCAGGGTAGTATTGGAGGATTGGTTGAGGCGACGTGCGGCGGCATAAGCTTACCAAGATCAACACAATCTCCAATCCCGAAGTGTCCACAACTTCAGAGTCCAAGAATGGTGGGGTTCCCCGACTAATCCCTGATGTGGAATAGAAAGGAATATGACTTAAATTAACAAGAAAGAATGAATTTTTTGTGATATCAAGTTTTGAAAAATTACACAATTTGTTTGCTTTTCTCTTCTTCGTTACTTAGCATTCGCTAATTTTTATCCTATGAGTTATGGAAAACCCAATAGGTATCGGAGAGCTATCGCAAGGACTTTAAAAATTCATCCAGCTTACATACTAGACATCCAGCCAGTCACAGTAGCTTATTTTCTTTAAGGTAGTTAGTAATCTTTTGTATATTTTCCTTTCAAGCTGATGTACATGTAAATGGTCATAGTGGGACAGTGTATCATCTGAACTTTATTTTGTGAATGGAAAAGTGTTGGAATACTTTCTTCTGAGTATTTTTATTTGCAGTCTATTTCTGAATGTTAGTTGTGATTGCTGAATAAATTATTGCTGTGTAACCAGATCCGGATATGGGAGGATCCGACAGCCCGGGAAATGAGGTCGCGACAGTTGAGAAACTCAAAGTAAAAAGTTAAAATAAAAACTTCACATATCTTCTCAATATTGTATTGAAATGGACTAAAATCATCATAATTGTATATAACTTTTAATAAACTATTTAATAAAGATGATTTCATTTAATTTGGAATTAAGATGTAAAATCTTGGTTCGGGGCCCCTATTGTGCAATATACATATATATATTATTCAATATATCTATTATATGTATTTCAAAAATTCTTTTATTTTATAAAATTTTAAATATTATTTAAAACACTTTTATATAATTAAATTAGAATAAAATCAACAAAATAAAATCAAAATAAATAATGTATACTAATACAGGTAAAATATGCATGCATATACCTATATAGTATATTTACCAATTAATTAAGTGTACATACAAACTCAGAAAATACAATAGAAATATCTAAAGATGTATAAAAATAAATCAAAAACATTTCAAATACATGTATAAAATAATAAATTTATATATTACAAAATAGAATAAAATACCAAATACAAGTATTTATACCTCTATTTTACATGTAAATATTAAATTACAATAAAAAACCTCATAAAAATAAATAAAAATACCGATAAAATACTACATTTAATTACAAACACCTATCATGTTTTAATAAAAAATCTATTAAATCAATTATTAAGTTTTATTGATTTTACCCTTCTTTTTCTCCTGGGAATTCAACATTTCCCATGTTGAACCCGGTCAACACCCTCTTTCTCTCTTCCTCGAGCTATGGATGTGTCAGACTCGGGTTTTCCTTCATTTTTCCCACTCGAAATCATCATTTTTTGCCACGGTGTGCTGCTTGATTTCTGGATATTAGATCTCCTTAATTCAGTCCATGAGCAACAATCTCTTTAAGTGTCCTTGCTTCATCCATAATCATCGATCGAAGAACCCCATTTCAACAGTCTATAAAAGAACTCTTTCTCCTTCTTTGACACCTCTTATCCCCTCATAAACCGTTCAATACATTCCTCATGGTGGCAGCTCGAGATCTGGAGGTTTTGCAATGAGGAGGAGGTGCGGAGGAGTGATCACAACCACCATCGGAGGAGCTTCGCCGGCAGGTCCAGCTTCCTCGACTCCGGTCGAGTCGAGGCCCATCCATTCTTTCCTAGGTAGCTTTTCTCCTCTAGTTATTATATATGAGATGCAGGTGATGAATAATTGAATATTGTAACAAAGTCAAAGGAGGTTGTTGTGTTCCCTTCGTACTACAGTTGCTCGACATCGGATGAAGATCTAATGGTTCGGGATTCCCTCTAAATTCAAAGGCGATGATCATAGCAGAGCAACCAATAAAATCCTCTTCAATTATGAGACGGATATTTGTATTATTGCTTGTTTGTTTACTTGATATCCATCAATCATTAATAAGGGAAGGAAAATATATGAGGGAGTAAACAATAAGATTTCATGAAGGAGATGTAGATGCTAAATACACATAGGGTGTGTTTGGTTGCCGGGTTACCCCAAGGTAAACTGTGAGAGGGTAACCCATTTTTGAGTTTTAGTGTTTAAATAAAGGGTTTGGGTTGAGAGGGTTTGTTGCGATGTGATTGTATTGGGGTTTGGAAAAGTGAGTAGTTATTGTGATATGATTGTATTGAATTTTGAAAAAGTATGTAGAAGTTGAGTAGTTTGTATTTTTTAGATGATATGATGGTATAATATTTTTTTGGAGTAGATTAAAGAGAAATGATTTATTTAATGTATTAAAAAAGAAATGAAGAGTGAGCCCCACATAAGAGAGAGAAAAAGAGAGGTTTGTGGGGTAAACCCCCTAAAGGGGGTTAACCCCTAGCCGAACATGCTCATAGAAAACAAAGATCATCCAAAGAAACAAGGAAAAAGAGTAGGGGAGCAAATCCTCTGCTGAGAGTGCCCGCATGTCATCATGTAAAGCTTGAATTTTTTTGCGAAATTCGTTTAAAACATCCAACTGTAAGGATGGAATGCATGTTTAATGTTGTACATATGTCCCCCAAATTTCATGTTGATCCGAGGTTCTAGCTATTTCATCTCAAAGATCAAGATGAAATAGCTAGCAATCTCGGATCAACATGAAATTTGGTGGATATGTAAAACATTAAACATGCATTCCATCAATATGATTGGATTTTCTATATGAGTCTGCAAGAAAACAAACATTACGACAAATATCAAAGGATCGTCTCCCAAAGTGTACACTGTCCATGGAGCACCTCAACAAAACAATAACCATCTTTTTGGATACGAGCACCGGGTTATGGTAAAAAGGACAAAAAGAAGAAGCAATTATCTATGTACTTCTGTTCCACGGTGGAGGAGACACGAGAAGATCCATCGGAAGTTATCCTGATAAGTGTATTATCTGGATGAATAGAGCCATCCAAGTGTATTATTGTTTGATATGCATATGGATGGAGTCAGAAGTTAGGTCATCTAGTAATCATAAAATGCAAGTGTGTTATAAGTGACGAGGATTACTACTTGACAACTTTACTTAAATATTTAGGGCCCGTTCGGTAGGAGAATAAGCAGGAATAAGGATATAGAATAAGGGGAATAAGGCTCTATTCTCCGTTCGGCTGGAGGATGGGAATAAGGAGAATAAGGTGAAATAAAGGTAGGTAAGGTGGGATAAAGGTAGAAATAAGAGTGAAATAAGATGGAATAATGGGGAATAGTCGTACCACTGGAAACCATGTCGGAAGGAAAATTGATCCTTTATTCCAGGGCCTATTCTCCAACCAAATATGGCCTTAGGTGATTACTAACTAGCTCACTTCAGTCTGAATCCAACAATATATCAAAACATGTGTTAGGGACGGAGGGAGGGGGCTCGATCCCGCCATTGCTCGATGTCTCTGCTCCCCAATTTTTGGCAAAAATGTGTTGCCCCCTCTCCATAAATTAATTAATTAGTGATTATTATTTTCAATTAAAATAAAACATTATTGATAAAGCCATTTATATAAATAATTAATTCACACATTGTTTCCTCCTATCATTTTATCATTCCCCTCTCCTAGCGTTTGAGTATGAATGTTGGTTTGTAGCGTAGAGAATCGGGGATTGCATGCAAAAGAAAAAAAATCTGCTTTTCCCTCTTCAAGTTTATATGTGAGTGTATTTTCATGATTTTTTTAATCAAAACTCATGCCTTTTTAAACTTTCTTGAAATTCATATGCAAATATTTATAAAAACATTAGCATAAATGTTATAAGACGCAAGTATACGATTTTACTGCACAATCTACACATTACATCTAAGTTTTGTCAATGACAGTAAATCATTTATGTTCGTCAACATATCATCCATAGTTAAATTTGTATTATTTGTTACGACATTATGTTTGATTCTTTTTATTCACAAGGAATATTCTATTTATTAATATATCACTAGCAACAAATCATATGATGAAAATTATCCGCTAAATTTTTCTTCTCATTATTGTCAAGTTAGTAGCGACAAGTAAACATAACAAAAACGTCAATAGACAAATCATCATTATATGAACCTTTGACAACAAATATGAAAATTGTTGCGGATTATAATAACTAAGGATACAAATGGATATATACATATACAGATATAGGTGTTATCTTATCCTTTTTACAAATATGGATATGAATACGAAACAAATATCCTGCGGAATTGACGATCGCAAACCATATCTTTAAACATGTATACATATAGAAAGTATAGTCATAATTCAGATAGGAATATTATACAATGAATATGGATTATCCTACGGGTAATATTTTTTTCTAACACTTTTATTCAATATAAATATTCTGTAAAGTTGAACTTAATAGTTAAACCAATACAAAATTACAAAAAACAATTAGTATAATAAAATAAAAAAGAAAACAAAGTAATATGTTAAAATAAACTTTTATAACAAATAGTTAAATAGCGTAAATATATATTTGGGTAAATTATCAAGAAAGAGGACACTAAATATATCTCAATTCCCAATTATGAGCTTAATTTTTAAATGTTATAAAGATGGTACAAAAGTTTCAAAATTTTTGCTTTACCGTTGACAGAGAAAAGTCACGGAAGCTTATAGAAGCATATATTTGAGATAAAAATAATATCAAACTCCTCACTATTATATTTTTGAACTGAGGCTCTAATAGGGAATCGAGCTCTAGTTGGGGCTTCTTTTATAATTTACCTTGTATTTTTTCTTCTTAATTTTGGAATTGGCTCTAAAATGTATTATATTATAAAAAAACTTATAATTGATTATAAAAAATTATATAATATAAAATTTTGAAAAATCTTTGTATGTTATTGCACCTTAAGTAAAATATAAATATATAAATATAAAGAAAACTTGAATTGAGGTGGTACCTCACCACAATCATGGTACACCATTCCAAAAAAATACTTAGATCTTGATCTACGGCTATAAACAAAACCACCAAATTAAATCCAAAATCACCATCCGAATAACCTCCAACTCACTGTTTTTAGAAACAAAAGCCTCCCTCGCGCCTCCCCTGCCCCCGCCGTCTCCCTACGCCCAGGTCGGGTCGCCTCCCGTGTTCCCCCGCCTCCCCTGCCCCCACCGCTTCCCCACCTCCCCTTGTGCCTCCTCCCCCCTCGTGCCCAAGTAGCACCCCGCGCCTCCTCCTCCCCTGCACCCAGGTCGCCCCCCGCGCCTCCTCTGCCCCACCCCTCCCCCCCTCCCCGCCCTCCACGCCCAGGTTGTCCCCCGCGCTCCCCCGCGTCTCCCCTGCCTCCGCCGCTTCCCTGCCGCCTCCCGCACCTTCTCCTCCCTTGCGCTCAGGTCGCCCCCCGCGCTCCCCCGTGCCTTCTCTGCCCTTGCCGCCCCCCGCATTCAGGATGCCCCCGCGCCTCCTCTCCCTGAAACTACAGAGTTTTCAGTTTTTGTTAAATTAAGATAAATTTTTGACTAATTGATTCATAAAAATTCATCAAAAAAATCTATACAATTCATCGTTTGATCCGTAATGAATGATATATCCGTGAAAATGCAAAAATTTTAGAGATTCGATGGGTGCATGAAGGTGTCACTAAGAGAGAGAAATTACGAGGAGAAAGGACGATAACAAGTGGATGAGGAAGAAGAAGAAGAAGTCTGGACAATAATACCTCTCTTAACTACACCAAGGTTTGAAAAAACCGTGGTTAAGTCAACTCATTGACGGTCAATCTGACGGAAGGGCACAAGTGATAACGACGAAAGAAGTGAGGGACACAACTGATATTACCAAAAAGATAGGGGCATAACTAATATTGCGATATTGAATATTCTATTTAGTAGTGTCATTATCTCTTTGCTCATTAATTACTCGAATTTATTTTCTAAATATAGCATCTATCATAATCGAGGTTCTCAATTACTCAAAATTTCCAAAACAAAATTCGGCGGGGGTTTGCTCCCCCTCAGACTCTTTGTCCTCCCTCGATGTAGAGGTGGTGGATGTGCATGGAGATGATGGGGGTGCATGACAATGGTGGTGCATGGCGACGATGCATTGAGCAACATGAGGTGGTTGCACACAGAGGATGATGTGTGTTCTTAGTATTTTTTTCTTATTCTTATTTATTCGTATATTAATCAAGTTCCAGTTATTTTAAGTTGCTTTTGTTTGTTTGGATTTTAATATTTCTTTTTTATTTGATTCCATCTCAACCCAAACATCAAAGTTTCTCATTTGTTTTATTTTTGAATCAGTATTCATGATTCACTAGTGGTTATAATTGGGTACTTTTTTTCGAACACCAATGATTACGATTTAGTAATTTATGACAGAGGATTGTAAAATATATCAATCTTTTGTAAATTCATAACAATTATTTCAAAATACGAGCCTTTATTTAATTATATTTTCTGGAATATTCAACACACTTTTTGTTTTGTTGAGTTCAATCATATTTTCTGGAATATTCAATCATTTGTAAGTTTGGGTTCTCTTGTTTTTTTGAGTTTAACACACTTTTTGTTTTCTTTCTTTTGAGTTTTGTTTACAGATTAAATTTTGTAGAATGAGGATGAAAAAATCACCTAAAAGAAAGAATTTTTTTATCAAGAATGTAAATATTTGTTTACAGATCGAATATGTCTCAAGATGTGAGTATCAATAAATGATTTTTTATTATAGAAGATTGTACATCTTGTTATATTTTCATCCAAAAGGTGATGTATTTTGCAAAAATCAAATTAGATGAAATTTCATCGATTGTGAATTAAATACTAAGGGGTTTAAGTTTACATATTCAATTGGATAAATTAAATACCAAATATGATGGTATATTTTACCTTTTGATCTATTAAATTACATAATTAATTGTATAATTTACATTTTAATTCGCTGATTTACAATTCTGCATGTATGTTTTACGTGTTATCCCTTTTTAGGAATAAATGATAAATTATTGATTAACTTTTTATTTTGCAGATTAACACATAATTGTTAAAATGTAAGCATGGATTTTACAAATTCTACCCAAACTTTACAATGGATGACAAATTTCGATAGGACCACGATATTGAGAAACACGTTGAATGAACATATAAAAAAATATACGTTAATAATAAGCAATCTATTTTATAAAAATCACATGTATTTACAAAAGAGACCACAAAGTTTAAAACAATATCACATTTTACAAATATTACTCCCACATAATATTCACAAAAGAGACTGCAAAATTTTTCAAAATAAATCAAATGTGGTTTATAAAAGAGAATGCGAAATTTGCAAGAAATGTTGTAATTCACAAATATTGCTTCCACAGAAGGTTGGATGAAATGAGATTTAGCATGTACTATGACATGTATTTTCTAATTATTTTACGAATTAAAAGATACACTTCATATTTAAACCGCCCTAAAAACAATATGCATATGACGTGTAGAATATATAATGCGTTCATAATTTACCACATCCGATATATTAGAAAATATAGTTGTAACAAAAATCCCATCAATGTAGGAATGTTTTCCACATGTACATTAATCAATTAGTCCATTATTAAAGCACCTTATATTTTAGGAAACACGACTATATAGAATACACCAATTTCTATCAAATTTGAGCTTTTTTCTCGTATATCAGTGGTTACGATTTTTGTAGTTTATAGCACATGATTGTAAAACATATACATCTTACGTAAATTTATAACAATTATTTCAAAATGCAATCATTTATTCCAACATATGTTCTGAAAAATACAATGCACATTCCTCAGGTTTTACTATATATAATGTCTAATAACGTGTATTTGACTAAATTAGCACTAATTTAAGCAGCCTCAATTTATGAATGTTAGTTGGGATAAAGACCACATAGTGGTTTCAATCTCACATGTACACTCATCATCAAATGGCCTAAGATGGCACCTTTCCATAATCAAGGAAAGGTGGCACCTCAATTGAAGTGCTCCATATATATATTTTCTATATAAAGGGTCCTTCCAATGAGGTGCACCTTTCTTGCATCAACGGAAAGCCCATCACAAAATCCATTAGATTTCGATCTAATGGTTCTTCATTCAAAAGGGTATTTTAGTCCACACATTTTCGTTTTGAATTTGATTTTCATTTTGAATTTGAAATTTATTTAATCCTTATATTTTTCCATTTTTAGCGTGTCTGATTTGGTATTTTTTGTTGCTTTTTAGTTAATGAAGTCTTGCCAACGTGATAATATTTTCACACAATGCAAAGTACTAGAGCTCTTTGTAAAATTCCCATTGATATTGTAAAATTATATCCTACATTGTAAAATAAAATCACAGTTAGTAATAGTTATATTATTATAATTATAATTTTAATAATACTGTTGTAAAAGTTCATGCACGTTTTGTAAATATATGTATGAAGATTGTAAATCCACACCCATAATTATGCATGTTTTTCACAAATATACGTGATACTTCTGCTTCACGATCTGAAATTGTTTGAAATTTATAATATAAACGATAAATGTAAAAAGGCAACATGATATCGTAAAAATAACATGAGATTGTAAGATACAATCTGAAATTGTGAAGAAACAATCTGAGATTTGTAAAAAAATGATCTGATATTGTAAAAAATGATCTGAGATTATAGAAAATGATCTAAGATAGTAAAAAATGATCTCTGATTGTAAAAACTGGCCATGCCCTCCTTCTCCTGCATATATCTCTGCTTCACTTGCACCTCCCTCCATCCTTCTCCTCCACTGCCCACCTCCTCCATGCATGTCCTCCACCTCCCACCACTCATCAGGGCGAGGAAGAGCTTGTTGATGGTGAAGATGCTATCGTAGTTGGCATCGAAGATGTTGAATACACGACGAAGGAGAACACACCATGTGGGCTACCACCATCTCCACCGTCATCATGCTCCGCCACCACCAGCTCCGTCGTCATCTTGCTCTGCCCCATGCACCACCACCAACGTCGTCGTCATCTGCTCTACGCGGAACTTATGCCACCATCATTTGTTGTGGGAGGAGGAAACCCTAGCAATGGGTTGTCACATTCGATTTTTAGAGTGTGACTAAATGACTAAAATGGATTTTTGATATTAAATAAATTAAGACAAAAAAGGCATTAATCGAATATATTAGATTAATTGTGGATGGCTGAGATGGCGGGCTTTTCATGCACCAAGGAAAGGTGCACCTTATTGGATACATTTCCTATATATATACATATATATACGATTCAATGGGGTTGCCTGATGAAACTCGATTTCATCATCATAATTTCCAATTATTAACCCCTTTGCTTAAGCTTGGTGACAATAAAACCCAGTTAAAGTCCTGTAATTAACAGAGTCTCAAATAAATTAAAAACCACAAAAAAATGGCAAAATAAAAATTCGTGGTATTTTTAGTCTTGAAAATACTCTTAAAAATATTTTTTGGCTTCAGTTGATCTCATCTCCAATTTTGGTCAACATAAAACTTGTAGATCTCATCAAGATCTACAACTTTCATGTTTTGAGTTTTCTCAAATTCGACCATCTTGACCTTCATATTTCAACTTGAAGATCTGAATAAAGTGATTGGGCCACGTGGCCCATTCTAGGTGCGCCACGTGGCCCCGCCCTCCTTGCTTCAGCCGCCCGCGTCCTCAGCCGTTGGATCCTTCTCTGATCCAACGGCTCAGATCTCTCCACACCCGCTCTTATTCCTGACCATCCGATCAGCCTCCATCTCTGATCCACGCCGTACGTTCGCGCCTCGTCCTCAGCCTACCACGTGGCGCGTTTGTGCGCCCTTCGATCGCGCCCCCAGATGTTCCATCTCGGCCGCTCCTTCCTTTAACGCCCCTCAACCCTCCGATCGACATCTACTTCGCATCACAGCCGCCCGTAGCCGCCTGATCCTCCTTGCACCATGTGTCGCCTCTTGCGCCAGACGATTGAGTCTCCATCTCGCCATCACCGCTGTTCATTCGCGCTTCGTCCTCATCCGTCCGATCGAATCCTTGGATCCATCTGTGCCGTCCTTAAGCGCCGACCCTTGAGCATGACACGTGGCGCTTGCATCTGCCATTGATCGCACCGCCTAGATCTCATCGTACCCATTCCCTAGCGCATCGATCAAGGCCGTTGGATCTCCCGATCCAACGGCCATCCATCATCGTCAACCTCCAGGCGACCCTTCTTCCCACGTTCTCCACATCGCACAGCACCTTCCCCCTTCCCATTATCTCCAACTCCTCTGACCTCCTCTCCTCTCGCTAACCACCGCACCATGTTCCCCCATCATCCCTCGTGCTCGCGCATACCTCCACGATCCACGAACTCTTCTCCATTCATCCCACACATCCCTCGAAACCCATGTCTCCACCACAATTTCCGCCATCTTCTTCCTCAAATACTCCACGCTCCCCCTCCGTTCGCCCTTGTCCACCTGTACGTGGGTGACCTCCCAGCAAGCCCCCGCCCCCCGGTGACAGCGAGGGGGCGGCGAGGAGTGCGAAGATGAAGGTCTGCTCTGGTGTCGACCCCTGGCCATGGTAGGCCAGGCCTGCGGAGCTCCGCCTCCGCCAAGCTGCTCCCCGTAGCCGGGGGAGTCCAGCGATGACCCCGAGGTCATCCGATGACCTCGAGCACAGGCCCCGCTCCGCCCAACCTCCGGTAAGTCCCTCTGATCCTTCTTGTATCTTTTCTTTATTTTTGCTGAATTTATTAGCTGCTCTCAATTAACCCCTTGCTCCATTAACCACTCTCCGAGCTCTGCCACACTTCACCCTTCCACGCGCCACCTCCGACGCCCAAACCCTTCTTCTTCACCTCTGACCATCTCCGATCACCGGAGATCGAGCTCCGGTTCCTCGCTCTCCCCGCTCGCATGGAACCCCACTTCACCCCCTGTCATGAATCCCCAAGCTTCGGCTATCGAATAACAGTGCAGGTCGTCAAAGCTTCAGTGATCGGAAGACCACCGGAACTCTCCTTCATCAGCCTCGCCTTCGACGTACGGGCTCCGATGGGTCACGCCAAGAGATCCTGCGCCTCCCTCGGACCTCCAGCTATCTCGACGAGCTTTCAGGAGTCTCTGGGAAGGCTCACCGTGCCTAGGATGGAGCGGCGGAGGAAGAGGGCCTTCGCCGGAGCGTAGTCCCCGCCGCCAGCTGCAGAGGAAGAAGGAGGAGCAGTAACCGTTGGATGCTCCTCACCGGTGTTCATCCAATGGTCACATTTCAGCCACGTCACCAGCAAGGAGCCTCCTCCAGATGCCATTGGATCGTTGAAGATCGGACGGTGCACGATCACCCACGTGTCAGTCACCATAGCTCCTCCGAGCCTCAGTGTCCGAGCCAGTAGGCTTGGATCTTCCGAGCCTATGCCGAAGCTTCATCGACCCCAAGCCAACGCCCGAGCCTAGCCGAAGCTGTGCCGAGCCCCTGCCGAGCCTGATCCAACCTCCGAGTCTAGATAGCACGTGCCTGGCACGCGCGTATTTGGGCAAATTGTAGGGAGCCCTTGACATCTTATCCAATTTGCAAATAGGTCCCTGGTGCACTTGCAGTACCTGCGCGCCTGGGATATTTTGCACTCTTACCCTTGCAGGTTTCAATAATTGCAAAAATGCCCCCGCGCGTTTGGTTTATTTATAGGGAAGGCCCCGTTACTTATTTTTATTGCATTTTAGTCCTTCCCAAGGACCTGTTTGTAGTTATCTTTTCATGTTTTCTTTCAATTATGCCCTTGCTTTCTTTCATGCATATCTTGAGCCTCATATCTCCGATTGAGGTGATTTCAGTTTCATTTTAACGCTTGGTTGATGAACTTTCTAATAGCATACTAAATTTTCATTTTGAACACAGTAATCTTGATGTATTATTTTATAGCCATGTGTCTCTTATTTCTTAACTTATGCCTTGTTCAAATCAAGTTTATCATCTCAATAAAATCTGAAGTTGATTCCTTGTGTAGTAGGCTCATTACTTTGATTGAGGGCATATTTGCATTGCATTTCCTTGCATTCACTTGCATAATAAAATAAATAAAAAAATGCATGTTTACTTTTTCTTAATGCATTGTTGTGTCTTTTTGCATGATTTGACCTATATACTTTAACTGCACACTTAATTAGATAGATAAAAGTCCGAATAATTCGAGAAAGGCTCGTGTCCCTGAGTTCGACCTTGGTTTCTTGCCAAGTAAAATAAAATAAATCACGAGCATCTCATTTTGATTGATATATATACTTAAATCAGATGGTCTTTTGATGAACCCATTTTGGCCCGACTGCTACGACATTATCAAGTGTTAACTACACACTTTTAAAGGGTCGATTTTGCGGTTTGTCAAATGGCGCCATTGCCGGGGACACGGTTCATTTCTTATATTTTTTGGATTTTTGTTTATTTAATCTAGTGTTCTTTTTATAGGTCAATTTGTCCATTCATTTTGCATTGTAAAATTTTCTTCTCTATTGATCTCTAATCCTTGTTTCTGTGGCAGGGCCCTTGATCAATCAAGGAGGCAAGGAGCTGGTGCCTCCCGCTGCGAGGAACCGCAGGAGTAAGCCTGGAGTACGTAGGGAAGAAAAGAAAAAAATGTGTCTCGCGTTATGTTTTTGCATGTCTTGTAATAATTCGTCTTTTACAGCGGTCTTCGATCGAAGACTCGCGAATGTAATCGAACGATCGTGGTTGTGTGGGGATCGTCCCCACTTGAGTGTCGACCTAGGACCAGGCACGCGGCTCTTTGAGCGGTTTTTATTTTCCATATTTTTATGTGCTTGATCGTAGGTAGGACACACTAAAATATAGACGTACATAATCTCGCCTCACTTAGCCAAATTTAATGGACATCATTCCCCGCTAATAGATGCATGATTAGGTGCGGTTTTTATCGACTTGCATACATGGATTTTGGTTTTCAAAACAACCCAAGTTTTCATTTGTTTTCGTCAAATCACTGCATGTTTTACCGCTTAGCCTAGATCGCAATTTTTATCGAATACATGTTTTTCTCGGCTTTCTATTCCTAGCTTGATCACCTAGGATTAATGAAAAATGGGAATTAACGGCAGACGATGATTGCTTGATTTTGTGCTAATCATAATTCAGTGATAACCTTAAATAAAATTGGGACTGTTAATTGCAAGTCAACCTAAAATGGAGTAAAACTTTAGTTTTGGGAGAGCAATACCCTCGCGTACGCATTGATTTTCACTTCACATTTTTTCTCAGCGTAAAAATCAAATGTTTTATCACCAATAAAACCGACAATATAATAAACCAACCTCGGTTGGTTTCATGTGTGTGTTAGTGAACCCGAGGGTCTTGCTTGCTTGATTGAGCCATGCTTGTTTCGATACACTCCCCAGAACCTTAGTTACTCTGTCCTTCTCCGTAGATTCATCCGCTCATCTGTACATCCATCCATCTTCTTTGTTCTCCTTGGGTCCTTTCCAATATCAATTTCCATCTTTATAGGCTAATCTCAGCCTAAGTATAGGGGGGCCCGAGTCCCTGTGATTTCTCTACTCATCTTTCTTTGCCTTTATACTTAGGTTATTTCTAACCTAAGTATAGGGGGAGCCCCTCTTAGTTCCCGTATATTTATCTGTACTTAAATGGACCTATGTACTTGTATCATCTAGTGCTATGAGGACATAGCAAAGTTTAAGGATAGGGGGTATACCGTATATACCGTATACTTACTTTAGCTATAATCTGAAAATTTTGAAAAATTTAAAACTTTTTGGCTAAAGTAAAATTCTTTGGACTAAGAGAACTCAAATAATTTCACGGCTTTTCTATACTATGTTACACTATTTTTGATAAAAAAATATTTTTGAGAATGATTTTAAAAATATGATTTTCTTGTTTTGAAAAATCTTTTGAAAATGTTTTGAAAATCTTTTATTTGTGTAACATGGTTTTGAAAATTTTCTCTCTTTTCAAGGAAAGTTGAGTCTAACCTGTGTTTTAACTTTAAACTAAAATCCATAAAAATGAGCAAAATTCAAAAAAAAATCTTGTTTTGAATGAAGGAGTTGGATTAATCATCTACACTTACACTTCCACTCATGATCTAAAATGATCAAGGAAACTTAGCTTTTTGAGGTCTTTGAGATTTTAGGTTAACCAGCCTTAGACATCAGGGTCGTAGACTTAATCATCCACATTTCCCTAGGTTTCTAAATTTGCATGCTATATTCCATGCTTAATCTCAGACAAGAAGAATATGATCAGCACATCACATACACGACTGCGGTTTTTTGATTGAGATGAGTTGACTTTTCTCCTGAGGAATTGGGATGAGGGATTCGAGTTTGGATTTGATCTAATGATGCTCGAGG
This sequence comes from Ottelia alismoides, assembly GCA_037367405.1. Classification (NCBI taxonomy): domain Eukaryota; kingdom Viridiplantae; phylum Streptophyta; class Magnoliopsida; order Alismatales; family Hydrocharitaceae; genus Ottelia; species Ottelia alismoides. Next base: position 28,168 of record JAZKJV010002502.1, on the reverse strand, counting down.
ATGGGATAAAATCTTTGAAGGCTTCATGAAACCTGAGTGTAAGCAATATTAGCCAGTATGAGAACTTGGTTCTTACATTAATCTCTTGATATTGACCTAAGTGCCAGGGTGTGATATAATTAAAAAATGTTGATCAGTGTGCGCCAACTCTTGGTAAAAGTAGTGGAGCTAGCCAAAAATTTATACAAGTCAACGAAATTCAAAGAAAAGCTCTCATTCCACAAAGTCAAATATCAAAGAGCTTCCACCAAAGGCGAGCGCTCCCAAACTTTTCAAAGTGTCCACTTGGACCACCGCTATTAGGACCAGGAGTCGGGCTTGCACCAAAAAAGGGTTCTGTATCGTAAATGCTACAAGTCTGGGTGTCAAAGGTATGATAGGTACTCAAAAGAGACACACCCCGGTGTACTCCCAGGAAAACAAGTGCAGACGGCTCCAACTTCTCTTGACGGACACACTGATCAACACCAAAAAAAATGCGTTGCGTAAAAGGCACTAGAGAGAATCCTTGTTCCAATGAGAGGGGGAGAAGAAATGACACAATCCCATGCCCTCCATTACTGGCATGCCATCTACATTTTCTAAGTCTGACAACTAAAGAGACGGTGGATCGAACGCAAGTTTTGATTTATTCCCTAGTGTTGAGGATTGGGTCCTTAGGAGATTTTCTCGGACCAAGACTTTGGGTGACGATTTGACTCTACTCTCTAAATTGCAGTCAACACTAAACTTCATATCCTTTAGTTTATATGTACATCAGAGAGAGTCTAGAGAATTAGAGGAATTAGGTACCTCTTGGTTAAGGCTGGGTTGAACTCGAGATTTTTTTGGACCTCTAAAGTTGAGTCGACTTGAACAGATTGGATCATGTATTCACATGCACAAGGAGGTTAATCCAGCTTATTCATTCTCTTTGATGCTCGAGGACGAGCATAGTTTAAGTATAGGGGGTGATGAAACTCGATTTCATCATCACAATTTCCAATTATTAACCCCCTTGCTTAAGCTTGGTGACAATAAAATCCAGTTAAAGTCCAGTAATTAACAGAGTCTTAAATAAATTAAAAAACACAAAAAAATGGCAAAATAAAAATTCGTGGTATTTTTAGTCATGAAAATACTCTTAAAAATATTTTGTGGCTTCGGTTGATCTCATCTCCAGTTTTGGTCAACATGAAACTTATAGATCTCATCAAGATCTACAACTTTCATGTTTTGAGTTTTCTCAATTCTGCCATCTTGACCTTCATATTTCAACTTGAAGATCTGACTAAAGTGATTGGGCCACGTGGCCCATTCTGGGTGCGCCACGTGGCCCCGCCCTCCTTGCTTCAGCCGCCCGCATCCTCAGCCGTTGGATCCTCCTCTGATCCAACGGCTCAGATCTCTCCACACCCGCTCTTATTCCTGGCCATCTAATCAGCCTCCATCTTTGATCCACACCGCACGTTCGCGTCTCGTCCTCAGCCTGCCACGTGGCGCGTTTGTGCGCCCTTCGATCGCGTCCCTGGATGTTCCATCTCGGCCGCTCCTTCCTTTGACGCCCCTCAACCCTCTGATCGACATCTACTTCGCATCACAGCCGCCCGTAGCCGCCTGGTCCTCCTTGCACCACGTGTCGCCTCTTGTGCCAGACGATTGAGTCTCCATCTCACCATCACTGCTGTTCATTCGCGCTTCGTCCTCATCCGTCCGATCGAATCCTTGGATCCATCTGTGCCGTCCTTAAGCACCGACCCTTGAGCATGACACGTGGCGCTTGCATCTGCCATTGATCGCACCGCCTAGATCTCATCATACCCATTCCCTAGCGCATCGATCAAGGCCGTTGGATCTCCCGATCCAATGGCCATCCATCATCGTCAACCTCCAGGCGACCCTTCTTCCCCACGTTCTCCACATCGCACAGCACCTTCCCCCTTCCCATTATCTCCAACTCCTCTGACCTCCTCTCCTCTCGCTAACCACCGCACCATGTTCCCCCATCATCCCTCGTGCTCGCGCATACCTCCACGATCCACGAACTCTTCTCCATTCATCCCACACATCCCTCGAAACCCATGTCTCCACCACCATTTCTGCCATCTTCTTCCTCAAATACTCCACGCTCCCCCTCCGTTCGCCCTTGTCCACCTGTACGTGGGTGACCTCCCAGCAAGCCCTCGCCCCCCGGTGACAGCGAGGGGGCGACGAGGAGCGCGAAGACGAAGGTCTGCTCCGGTGTCGACCCCTGGCCATGGTAGGCCAGGCCTGCGGAGCTCCGCCTCCGCCAAGCTGCTCCCCGTAGCCGGGGGAGTCCAGCGATGACCCCTAGGTCATTCGATGACCTCGAGCACAGGCCCCGCTCCGCCCAACCTCCGGTAAGTCCCTCTGATCCTTCTTGTATATTTTCTTTATTTTTGCTGAATTTATTAGCTGCTCTCAAACAACCCCCCTTCTCCATTAACCACTCTCCAAGCTCCGCCACACTCCACCCTTCCACGCGCCACCTCCGACGCCCAAACCCTTCTTCTTCACCTCTGACCATCTCCGACCCACCTCATCTCCGATCACCGGAGATCGAGCTCCGGTTCCTCGCTCTCCCCGCTCGCCTGGAACCTCACTTCACCCCCTGTCATGAATCCCCAAGCTTCGGCTATCGAATAACAGTGCAGGTCGTCAAAGCTTCAATGATCGGAAGACCACCGGAACTCTCCTTCATCAGCCTCGACTTCGATGTACGGGCTCCGATGGGTCATGCCAAGAGATCCTGCGCCTCCCTCGGACCTCCAGCTATCTCGACGAGCTTTCAGGAGTCTCTGGGAAGGCTCACCATGCCTAGGATGGAGCAGCGGAGGAATAGGGCCTCCGCCGGAGCGCAGTCCCCACCGCCAACTGCAGAGGAAGAAGGAGGAGCAGTGACCGTTGGATGCTCCTCACCGGTGTTCATCCAACGGTCACATTTCAGCCACGTCACCAGCAAGGAGCCTCCTCCAGATGCCGTCGGATCGTTGAAGATCGGACGGTGCACGATCACCCACGTGTCAGTCACCATAGCTCCTCCGAGCCTCACTGTCCGAGCCAGTAGGCTTGGATCTTCTGAGCCTATGTCGATGCTTCATCGAGCCCAAGCCAACGCCCGAGCCTAGCCGAAGCTATGCCGAGCCCCTGCCGAGCCTGATCCGACCTCCGAGTCTAGATAGCACATGCCTGGCACGTGCGTATCTGGGCAAATTATAGGGAGACCCCGCCGTCTTCTCCAATTTGCAAATAGGTCCCTGGTGCACGTGCAACACCTGCGCGCCTGGGACATTTTGCACTCTTACCCTTGCGGGTTTTAATAATTGCAAAAATGCCACCGCGCGTTTGGTTTATTTACAGGGAAGGCCCCGTTACTTATTTTTATTACATTTTTAGTCCTTCCCAAGGACCTGTTTGTAGTTATCTTTTCATGTTTTCTTTCAATTATGCCCTTGCTTTCTTTCATGCATATCTTGAGCCTCATATCTCCGATTGAGGTGATTTCAGTTTCATTTTAACGCTTGGTTGATGAACTTTCTAATGGCATACTAAATTTTCATTTTGGACACAGTAATCTTGATGTATTATTTTATAGCCATGTGTCTCTTATTTCTTAACTTATGCCTTGTTCAAATCAAGTTTATCATCTCAATAAAATCTGAAATTGATTCCTTGTGTAGTAGGCTCATTACTTTGATTGAGGGCATATTTGCATTGCATTTCCTTGCATTCACTTGCATAATAAAATTAATAAAAAAATGCATGTTTACTTTTTTCTTAATGCATTGTTGTGTCTTTTTGCATGATTTGACCTATATACTTTAACTGCACACTTAATTAGATAGATAAAAGTCCGAATAATTCGAGAAAGGCTCGTGTCTCTGAGTTCGACCTTGGTTTCTTGCCAAGTAAAATAAAATAAATCACGACCATCTCATTTTGATTGATATATATATATATTTAAATCAGATGGTCTTTTGATGAATCCATTTTGGCCCGACTGCTACGACATTATCAAGTGTTAATTACACACTTTTAAAGGGCCGATTTTGCGGTTTGTCGTTGCCCTCGCCCCATTTTCATGCAAAATTTTTTATTTTTTTGTAAATTATCACCATGTATATTCATTTATATATCCCTCCTATATGTCATTTGAATTTCGTCAGAAACAGAGACTCTTATGCCCTCCATCTAGAATATGTCGATCACAGCAATGTTTAGACCGTTGAAATTTCTCATTTTAGTTGGAGGGCATAGGAGTCTCTGTTTCTAATGAAATTCGAATGACATGTAGGAGGGATATATAGATGAATAGACAATGTGATATTTTTGAAAAAAAACAAAAAATTGTGAGAAATAGGGATGGGGGCAGCCAACATGGCTGCCCCATTTTCCACACATACTATTTGACCCCTCCAAGTCAACAGTCATGGCGTTATCCCAACATGTTTCCTCGAAAATTGTTTGATGACCCGAGCCCGCGATAGTACAGAAATTATACAGCATGAATCTTTAATATTTTCAAGTATGCCATGTACATGAGTAGTAACCGTACGTACATTGTCATACAATAAATCCACGTGGTTTGTGCTATTGTATTTAAAGCTGTATAATTAGGTTTTAACTTGGTAAATCTATGCAATTACATTAGATTAGCTAAATGATTTCAATTGAAAAACTAAATGATGTTGGAGGGAAGTTAGAAATTCTTAAATTTGAAATAAGGAGAGTATGGTAGAGTTTTAGTACCGCATCCAGTAGTACTAAAAATTTAGTAGACTTATATATGAGTTCATTATTCAAGCTCTTGTAGAAATATTAGAGCGGAGGAATGGAGAACCACATGCATGTGCAATAGTAGAGCGGAGGAATGGAGGAATGGAGGGCCACACTCTGATGGGCTACGAATGATAGAAGAGGGATCAAAAGGGTACATAAGGGATTAGGGTATATTTATAGGTGAGATTTTGGTGATTTTCGAGGGATGATGGCGTGAGAAGGAGCGGGAGCTGCTTAGGATTCAGTGATGGTCGAAGATGAGGGTCGAAGAGGCTACATCATGATGGAAGGCTCGAGGTGAAAGGAGGAAGATGGAGGCATAGAGAATTAGGAGAAGTGGAGTGCCTGTGAACTTCTGAGATAAGTCAGAAAAAGGTCAGACAGTTGACCCTAGGTCAACGAAAGAAGACTAATGGTTGGTCCACGTAGAGCAACCAGGAAATTCCAAGGCAAAAATGCCTTGGAAAACGAATAAGAAATAATAAATGAATTAATTATTTGTAGGTTATAAAATAAAAAGTATTTCTAATTTATGCATAATTTAATTCTTATTTTTATTTATTTTATGCATTTATTAGGAGTTAATATTTACAAGTATAAGTATATGTATATTGACCCATGTTTTGAATATTTTATTTTTATTTTAAAATTTATTACTTCATTCACTTAATTTATATATTTATAACTTATTTAAATGTGCACATATATAATTAATTTATTTCCCGATATAATATGTACAATTAATTTATTATATGGATAAACTACATCGATATTAGTATAGTATATTCATCTACGTATTTTGATATATTATTTTGCTTTAGTATATTTTTATGATTTTGTTTTATTGTAAACATGTACATGCACTATAAATAGAATTTATAAAATTATAAAAATATGAAATGATGAAAAATGCAAAGAATATATATATATATATATATATTATCATATATATTGTATAACAAGGGTCCAAAACTTAACTTTTGCATCGTAGCTCCAACTTAAATGAAACCACCTTCATTAAATTGCTAGTAAAAAGTTATATATAATTAAAGATGATTTTGATGCATTTTGAGTTCATATGGAGGTTATACATGTCTGTGAGGTTGGGTTTTGGATTCTTATCCTTGGTGTATAATATACAATTTGCATTATTTTTGCATGAAATAAATTTGTATTTTTCATTGTATTTTTATATATAATTTCATGTATAAAGTTTATTGATTTGATGCATAAATAATATATAATAAAATAAGTCTCAAAGGTTAATTATTGTCTTATATTTTTTAGGATTTTCAGACTGTGTAATATGTACAATTGGCCACGCTATCTCCCCCTACTTTATTCCTTGTCAGCTAAGTCATCATGATGACTGAGTCTCGAGATCTAGGGTCACTCAACACCTATGGTGTCTTATTTCTTTTTCTTTTATTATTTTATTCTTTTATTTTGGTTTTAAATACAATAAATGTACTATATTTTATACAGTATTTTACACATTTTACATATTGTTTATTTTGAGAAATCAAGGATATACATGCACTTGGTAGGGTTTAAAGGCAAAAATGAAAGAATAAAAGTGATGAAGTGAGTATTCATCAGGTTTATATCCACAAGATCTGATACTGTTCAATCTATTGCCTTACGATTCTTCTCTAAACTTGAAGCAACTAGTCTCATACTCTATAGTCAACCTAAAATTAATGATGATAGGAAAATCTATTCTTATGCCCCATAAGAAAAGAATACTTTCGTGTAGGAGGTAATGGCTTCAAATCTGGTAAAGTTATGTCATCAATCAAATCGGGTTGAACTGATGTTGAATCTGGTTCTATGCTACGTGAAGGTGGTGTTGACTTTGTAGTGTTATACCATTAGCCACTAAATGAACTGAACAAGTAGTCGGATCACTAAAGAACAACGGTAATTCAACCAAATCCACATCTGACTCCACATCTAATTCATTTGATTGTTCCTTTGAAGTAGTAACTGACAGATACAAGTCATCAAAGGAATAGATAAATGATCCATAGACCAAGAAACCTGGCAACTCCTCGCAAACTGCATCTCGTACACTATCCTCTCCAGATGAGAGTGTCTCGTTTAGTCATGTTGGGTTTTGTTTCCTTACCCCAAGTGTGCTAACAGATATGCAATTTGCCTCTGAAGACGAAGAAAAATCTATACTTAACTTCGAGTCAGGTCGCTACCATTTCGTCTGCTTCATCTGTACCTCCACTTCTCCATCAAGAGACCGAAACTTCATCATCCCCGTCTTATAATCAAAGGAAGCTCCAATGATCCTAAGGAAGGATTGCTCAAGGATGATATGTGAGTCTCTCCACTGATTGGGGATGTTCATGTCAAGGACGGTGAATTCCACTCTGTAATTATATCCCTCAATCATTACGATATTGTTCTTGACTTCTCCCTTTGCCTTCTTTGTGGACTTATCAGTGAACTTGAGTAATGCTCTAGATCTGCGAAGTGGACCCAACTCTAGTTTGTCGTACAAAGCAAAATGGAGTAAGTTGATCGACGAACCATTATCTCAGAGAGTGCGTGAAAATGCGATGTCATCAATATGACTCACTGCATAATTTGCTCCTAGATCTCTCTTCTTCCTTGGTAGTTGTTGATTCTTGATACAAAAGGTAGTGGCAACTGACAAAACATGTGTCTTTACATAGTTATTCGGGTTCTTCTTGCTAATCTTGCTAGGTGTACAACGAAGCTTTAAATACTTTTGAAAAGCATGATGACTAGCCATATACTCATCAAAATGAACCTTTACCAAAATATTATTTTTACAAAATGTGCCATCTCAGGATCATCTTCTGAATCTTCTTGATAATGCGCTTTCCTGCCATAAGAGCACGAGGGAAAGGGATTGAACAAGCAATAGATGAATGAGAAGAATCCGAGTCATAAACATATAATTGTTTTTATTCATCAAACAAAGTTCTTCACATCTGAATCTTTATAAATAATTTGGAATATGAAATAACATCATATACTACAAGTTAGGGAATGCCTGTTGAATGTGCATTCTCCTCAAGCGAATGCATCCAAGTACTGCTTCCATCTAGTCTCTATATCCTTCTGAGTAACAAGCACATGACCTTCCTCATACGTGATCAAGAAGAGCATAAAAATATCTTTAGAACGCTTTTCATTCAATTTGGATATATGGTTCATAAGAACCCCAAGGAACATTGCAGAGGCATAAATACAAAAAATGCAAATTTTTACAACAGTTAAGCCCAAAATAGGACTAAAATTTAAATTACACAAGCTACTAGACCGAAAAATAAATACAATAATTACGGAGGGGCTTGTCTTCGATATGAACAAGTGATGGGCACGCCTGTACAAATCCCTATGTCACATGCGTGTGGCACGTGACCCATCGATTCAACATGTATTTCGGGATATGTGGCATGTTTCTGTGCTTCATGGTTGGCTTGGGCTGCCTGAACCTCTGGTTTGAACCGATGGATCAGATTAAAGATGTGGCTAGTTATGAACCCTAGGATCTTGCCAAAATCAGGCGGATCCAAGGGTATCTGTAGCTCAGGATGCCTTCTTCATCCTGAGCTACAAATGACAAACGTCTCATCCCTCCTCCATGCTTTCCCACGTTGCCTGAAGGTCTGGAAGGCTTCACGATGACCTCACGAAAATGCTGAAGCTCAAGTGAAACCCTGAAGAGGTCCTTTTCCTCTATTTGATGTGTAATCGTCAGAGTTGAAATCAAAGGTTGGAGATCACTTGGAATCTCCGATCATTACACCATTAGCTTGCCTACAATAGTTGGAAACGAAACCAAGCAACATCCGAATCCAAGGAGATGTAAATGGGGTGAGATGGAGGGTTGTTCTGATGTGAAGGATTAAACTCTAATGGGTCTCTAGGCTTAACAAGCATGGAGAAGAGTTGGGATGGAAACACAAATGGAAAAGTAATGGAGATCAACTGGGGATGTACACGTGATTGGTAGAAGTGACGCGATGATTATCCGAAACTTATTCAACGTATATAAATTGGATAAATAAGTGAAATTGAATTCATAGTAAGATTAAAAGATCTTACCTGGAGCAGTAATGAAATCGATCTGAATCTTGGGCCAAACTTGGAACTTCGATGTTCCGGGATCACCGCTTTAGGTTCGTCGCTAATGAACCATGCTCAAGAAGTTGTAGTTGATGCTGCAACACAACCATCGGGCTAAAGATCTTGCCGACGATTTGACCTCTGTCCTTACGCTCTAAACACTAGCCCTTACTTTCAAAAGAGGCTGGGAGCGGTCGCATAGAGTGGCAGATGAACAGAAGGCGGAGGAAGGGTTTTGAGCAAGGAGGTAGTGATAGAGAAGGTGGTTTCAATCGCCAAATGGAAGAAGCATGTAACAACGGAGAGGTTTCTGAAGGTTGGGCGACGGTTGATCGAAGAAGAAATAGAAATTGGGGGTTGAAGAGATGGTTGCCGGAGGTAGATGGGAAAAGGTGGAGAAATGAGGCGAACATGAAGAGTCGCGACACTTCGTAGATGCAACAGAAGGTTGACGACGCTCCTCAGCTGTTGATATGATGATCCAATGGCCCAGAAGTGAGCGGAATAAAGCGAAGAGGCGGGGCCACGTGGTGTGCCCAGATGACGCCACATGGCCTAATACGAGATTAAAGAAATATAAAAATAGTAAAAAATATAAAACAAATAAAAGGAAAAGGAATTAGAAAAAATGTTCAAGATGAAAGTTGTAGATCTCGATGTAGAGTTCAAAGAGAAATAATGTTAACTATACATAGATAATAATTAAACAAGTAGTTAAAATAATGAAAATTTTATTATTATTATTTTATTTTCTTAATTTTTCGATTTTTTTATAAATTATGTTAACTTAATTATGTACTATATTATTCTTTTTTTTTTATTTTTAATAATAAAGAAAGACAAAGTAATATCACAATGATATGTTATATAATATAATATAATTAGAGTTAATTATTTACCACACACAAATTAATAATCAAGGTTAATTGTTATTGATTCTTGGTAATTTTCTTAAGCAAAAGAGATAATAGATATAATTTATGCTGTTAAATCTAGGATTTATCAGTGGGAGAGTGAGAGATTAATCTGAGGAAGATTAATGAAGCATGAATCAAGAGTAGTGGGAGGAAATTTAATTTCCCTTTAGTATGGTTTATTATTATTATATAAAAAAAATTTAACATAGAAGGATCGATGTGATTTTGTAAAAGTATGGGAGCTCATGCTCGGCTTCATAGAAACATGGGTTTACCCCTGGTTTTGTGCTTATGTGTACATGATCGAAAATTTAGCGAACCTACCAATGCTAGGTTCGGTTTGTTTATATAAATGAGTTTAGTGCTTGGATGTGATTCATTTATCTTCAAGTCGAATATGAATTGAACAACTATTTTATTTATTCGAATCTAAGCGAATATCAAATTGTAAATTTTCTGATAAGAAGGAATGAAAATAAATGAAATGGAGATGTATAATTAGAATATATTCATTCAATTGTTTCTTTATCTAACTCTTCTTCATCATTTCAAAAAAAATATATTAATAAGCTTTCTTATAGTTTAAATTATAAAATACAAAATATTTTTATATCTATTCAGATGAGAGATAATAGATAATGGAGATAAAGGATAAATACCATTTAATGGATAATGGAGATAAAGGATAAATACCATTTATACTTGTTCTGTTGATTTGAAGGATAAGGAAGAAAAAAATACTGGACATGGATAAATGGTGTAACTACAATGTTTACATTTATCTTGGGATGGCTTATCCTTGGATGAAATCAACTTTTTTTGTAAATATTCACTTTATCTCCCAATAAAATCCACCTGTCCCAGTATAAAATCTACCTACCTTGAAATAAGGCACACTAATCTTCGGTATGTATTTGTAAATATGCACATATATCGAGGGTAGTATATGCCACCAAGGAGGAGCTAACTTAATTACTCCAATTTTTTATTTTTTCCGTGTTGCTTTTTGAAACAACATGGGGGATTTAGATCACCTAATTGTCATTTAATTTTTCGTGAAAAATAGACACTTTAACTCTTCCATTTTTAAGGGGGCACTTTAAGTAATTATGCGATTATTAAAATTTTACATGCTTGATAAATGTGATACACATCTCGAATTGAGTCAAAATTTGAATGATAACACGATGATATAAGGTGATCTAAATCCCTCTCCAGGTGATTTAAAAACTATCATGATTTTTTTTAAAAGAAGGATGGGAGTAGCCAAGTTAGCTACTTCCTTAAATTTTATCCATATATATGTATGTGTGTGTGTCAAACTTTTAAAGAAGCGAATATGAGCAAACCATTTTTTTTCTAAGTTAGATTCGTTTATGTAATTGAGTTTAAACGATTGTTTATGTTTGATACATTTAATTTTGAATCTAATCTGAATGAGTGGATCCAATCAAATATCGAACTTAATGATTTTTACAAGTTAGATGTGATGAGGAAGAGTAGGCAGGGTTACAAAGGCCGTGATGAAATTTACCCAGCTATGCTATAACTACAAAGACGAGAAGAATTGTTACCTAGTTGGAAAAGAATTGGGATATTTACACCCATAACCCTGAGTAATTTCGCAATAATAATTATAACCCTGCATAATAGCGAATTTACATGATAAACCCTGAGTAATGCTTAACTCTTACACAACATAACCCTATGTTATGTTCCGTTTGAGATGTCCGTTATCTTTGACGGTTTCCGTTAAGGAAAAGATAAAGTTACCCCTAAAACATATTCTTATTTGCAAATCATGCCATCTCATCTCTGTCCATCATCAAGATCGAAATGTTCATCGGGGCTTGGGGAGGAGGGGACTCGCAGGCTCCTGGGGTCGTCGGAGCTTGTGGAGGAGGGGCCTCCTAGGCATGCGCAGGCTGGGGAGGGGAGGGGGGTCTCGGATATTGCAGGCATGCCGTGGGGGGCGGGGGAGAGTGTTGAAGCTTGCAGGCCGGGACCACCTCCAACAGAAGAGGGGACTTGCAGACTGGGACGGGGGCGAAGCTTGCAGGCGTGCGCGATGGCGGGGGCTCCCATCCACACGCAGGCGGGGAGAGGGGTGGGGGGGCTCCTGGGACGGGGGCTTGGGGAGCACGCGCAAGTGGCGCACGCGACTGGGAGGCAGGGGCTTTGGGAGGAGGGGGGCTCCCAGCCATGCGCGGGGGAGGGGGGGGGGCTGGATCAGGGGCTTGGGGAGGAGGGGGCTCTCCCAGGCATGCGCGGGACGGGGGTGCAGGCGCGCGCGGCGGTCCCGCCGCGGGGCTCCCGGGGTTGCTTGGGGTCGGGACTTCGGAGGAGGGAGCTTGGGAGTGACAGCGAGGGGGAGGGAGGCGACGGGGCAGAGGGGAGGAGGGTGCGGCTGCGGGACGCGGAGGGGGTAGCTGCAGGCGGAGGGAGGAGGAAGAAGGGAGGGGATCGACTAAGCTGGAAGAAGGAGGTTTTTTTTAATTTTTTTTCAGCCGTTGGATACAAGAAAGGTTGGATTAACCCAATGATATGGTTGGGTTAAGCGAAAAATTAACGGAGGATCATGAGCGTGAGACGGAGTGATTACTGAGGGTTTATCATGCAATTCACTATTATGCAGGGTTATGATTAGAGACGCAAACGGATGCGGTTATATTCGTATTGTTCGTATCCGTATTCGTTTTAAAGAGGGTATGGATCTTATTTTCCTAAAACAGGCGAATACGAATACGAATACGAATATTGGAAACGATTTTTTGGGGATACGAATACGAATACGAATCTTGAGTTAACGAATGCAAATACGGATACGAAAAAACAAACGAATCCGAATACGAATACGAATATTCGTATTGTATTTTTAATAATTTAAAATAACATTAGGGTTTACATCCCCCACCCCCCAATACCCCCGATGTCCCCAACCCCCGTGCGCCTTATGCCTCCCCCATGCGCCCTACGCCCCCTACACCCTCTGCCTCCTCTGCTACCTCGACTTCCCCATCGCCCTCGGCCTCCCCCTGCCGCCCCGCCTCCCCTGCTCCCTACACCTCCCCTTGCCACCCTGGCTCCCCCCGCTGCCCTCCGCCTCCCTGTGCCCTTCGCCCATGCGCCCTCCGCCTCCCCATGTTGCCCAGCCTCCTCCTGCGGCCCTCCGCCTCCTCGCGCCCTCCGCCCCCTACGCCCTCCGCCTTTCCTGCCGACCTCCACCTCTCCCTGACCTCCCCCCGCGCCCTACACCTCCCCCTGCCACCACACCTCCCCGCGTGCCGTTCGCCCATGCACCCTTCACCTCCTTCTACTGCCCCGCCTCCCCCTGTGGCCCTCCGCCTCCTCGCGCCCTCCGCATCCTCCACCTCTTCCTGCCGACCTTCGGCCCCCACCCAACATCCCTTGCAACTGCAACCAACCTACCTCGTCCTCCCTCGTAGCCGCAACAACCCTCCCTCACCTCCCTCATTCTCCCTCGCAGCCACAGGAGGCAGGCGTCTCCCTCGCCCTCCCTCGCAGTTATAGCTGATCTGGTATAACATCTTAATCTCAAATGTTCATTTCATTCTACCATTTTATTATATGATTGCACAAGAGGATCTCTTATATTATGGCATATAATGTAGATATTATACACCATATGCTGCTTGTTTGAAACATGGAATGCGGTTAAACAAGAAATGGAAATTATGCAGAAGTGGTCACCAAATAATCTAGGTACATTTTTATTTATAATTTAATATTCATGTTAAAGTTAATATTCGTTTGTATATTCGTATTCGTTCGTAAAATATTCGTTTCGTATTCGTATTCGTATTTTGTGGATATGGATCTTGATTTTTGACATTCGTGTAACATTCGTGTTCGTATTCGTAAAATAATATGGATATGGTTATGGTCTGACTTGAATTCGCATTCGTATTCGTTCGTTTGCATCCCTAGTTATGATTGTTGTTGTGAAATTACTCAAAGTTATGAGTGTAAATATCTCAAAAGAATTGAGGAGTACGATTAAAAAACCCAAATTGAATAAAAAATATTGGAGCGGTAACTGTAAACTAAGCCTCCTCGAATTAAAATCGATACATCTAAACAATAGGGACGGAGTCCCAATCAAAATCAAACCCATTGTCACAAGAAAGTGAAGGTGCAGATAATCCTCGACGATAGCCGACGAGATCGCGGCGTTACCCTGATTGCTGGGCTAGGGCAAGAGGAGGGATCGGAGGAGGAGCGACATCCATGGCGACGGCGGCGAAGCTTTGGTGGGGAGAGCTCGAGGACGAGGACGACTTCGATTTCCTGCCGCCGCCGGTGGTGATTGGCCCCGACGAGAGCGGCCTGAAGAAAGTGGCGGAGTACAGGTTCAACGATGCCGGAGAGAAGGTGCGGGTCACCACCACCATCCGCATCCGTTAGCTTGCGCGCGCGCGCCTGACAAGCAGGCGATGGAGCGCAGGTCGTGGTCCAAGTTCGGGGACGCGGCGAAAGCCGACGTGGGCAGCAGACTTACCATGATCTCCACCGAGGAGATCCTCCTCGAGAGGCCCTGCGCTCCAGGTTGGATCTGTTTCGTTTTTTTAATGTTTTTTAATTGAAATATCGACTGGGTGTGGAAAGTTGAAGACCATCTAGTTCTTTAGACTCCATGAGATAGACACGCTGCTGCTGCTGTTGTGTTTCTACTGTTGGTTTGCATCTTTGGCATCTGGTCCAAGGGCGTAGGAGGTACGTTACGTGGTTGCTGGGAGAGCCATCGACTGCGTGCGCATTTGGTTTTTGAGTTTTTACAGGTCGGGGTAATCGTGTGGCTTTCGGGTGCACTCAAGTGTTTGTTGGAATGTCATATACTGCTGTGTCTGGAGATGCACCTAAGGTGTTTGACTATTTGCTTGAAAGGGCTCCTGCATTTACAGTGAGGATTCCAAAGGCAAATTATATATGAATGAATTCGATTTCCCTTAGCTTTCACTTATGAATTTTAGGAAAAAAGGAACTTAGGAAGAAGCCCATAAGGAAAAAAATGGCAAATGAAGTAAAGGGAAAACGCATCAATAATGTTTCTTATTCAGAAGACTAATGCGGAATCGATGAACGTTAGAAACTACTTGAAAGAAAGAATGCCTCTCTCTTGTTATTTCTTATTAGGAGCATTAAATGCTAGGCTTATATGCTTCGAGGAGGAAATGATTTTGTAAGGGCATATACCATGGGAGATTTCAAGCCCTCGGGTGAATCGTGAATGTTATCCTCTCGTAAAGTTGTATCACTACTTTAGGCCGAACTTGACTAACACAGAAGTTGCGATTTGGGTTGTGCTTCCAAACATAAATATGCATTTGCACAACCCTGTCTGTTGAGATATTTATTATTTTTAGTATTATCCTTTGTAATTTTCTATTTTTCTTTTCTTCTTTCTATAATTTGCTCAATGGATTCTTCTCCTATATAAGGAAACCTTTGGACCTCTCATAATGCATCCTAGTATGTTCTCTTAACATGGTATCGGAACGACAGTCCTAGATTGGAGTTGCCGTATCCATCCCTAAACCTAGCCCTTCCCTACTCGACACCTGTCCCCCCCCCCCACCTTGCCCTGCGACCTCGTCGCCCGACATCCTCGCACCCCAGGCCGCCCCGTGCCCCCGACTTCCAGGTCCTTGCGCGCATCCAACCCTGCACGTGCACTGACCTCCTGAAGCCGCTGCGTGCGTCTAGGCACCTGCATGAGTCCAGGATCTTGAAGCGCTGTGCGAGTCCACGCCCCTATGTGCGTCCAAGATCTTGCGCCCTGGCCTCCTGAAGCAGTGACTCACGGTCCCTGCGTGCGTCTTGACTTGCGCATCCTGGCCTCTCACGTTTTTTGACCCTAGCAAAGGACAAGGATTAACAAGGATGGTTGTATGAGTCTACACGTACAACCAATCCTTCGTATGATTCTGTAGACTCGTTTATATCGGTCTACTCTCCTGTCGAATTCCGTTATTTGTCTATCTCACATCATGTCAGACAACAAGGATGGCATCTTCTCTTCCGGAGCCTTCAAGGGCCCGACTCCCATTGCTAAGATGGGTGGGGCCAACTATGAGTTGTGGTCCATGCAGTTTCTCACTCTCATGCATTGCAACAACAAGGAGCATATCCTAACAGATTCGGAGCCATCGGACAAGATCGGGCCAAATGCTTATTGGAAGCAAGATGATGCGTACGCACGTGTTTGGCTTTGCGGGACTCTTACTATAGAGATAGCCAATGATATTCTAACCCAACCCACTGCGAAGGCAATGTGGGACACTTTGACATCCACCTATGCACATGTGAAGAATGAGGCCAAGATCCTTCAACTACAGTTTGATATCTACAACACCAAGAAGCATGGTCGTCCCTTGCATGTTTACTGCTATTCGCTGTGTGGCATATTTGAAAAGCTTCATAGTTACATGTCCATTACGACGTCTATTGAGCAACAGACGACATATAGAAGCTCCACGATGGTTGGAGTTTTCATGGCTGGACTTGATACAGAATATGATGCTGTACGTACTCATCTTCTTACTGGAGCAACCAATCCCCCTATAGAGGAGGCCTGTAGCTATCTCAACCGGCTCATCATCCTTTCGACAGCCACGTCTTCGCATTCCTCAACGATGCCCACTTCTTTGGTTGAGGTGGGACGATCCAATCCAGAGGACGCACACCTCGAGGAAGAGGCGGTGTACGCCAACGTGGTCCCTGCACCTTCTGCCGCAAGCCTGGACATGCAGAGGATACATGCTATCAGAAGAATGGGTATACTGTTTCTGATTGAGCAACATAGCCGATTGTGTCTTCAGAGACTTCAGCTCCCCAGGCTGATCCTCGCTTAGATGATATTGTCTCTCGTATTCGAGAGATCATGACTCCTAGTACTGACACCACCACAGATACCGCTGTAGCAGCCAGAGCCTCTTCGAGCAGATACCACAAACATATCATGAAGCTCTTAAAGATAGTCAGTGGAGGTTAGCCATGGAGGAGATGGCTGCGCTACAGTCACGTGGTACGTGGAGTTTTGTTTCTGCTCCCGTTGATACATCAGTTGTGGGATGCAAATGGTTGTTCACTGTGAAACACCATGCAGATGGAAGTGTGGATCGCTACAAGGTAAGACTTGTGGCACGAGGATTCACCCATACATATGGGGTGGACTATCAGGATACTTTCTCCCCATTTACCAGACATTCTACTCTATGTATTCTCCTTGCCGTTGTTGTGACACGAGATTGACCTCTTTATCAGCTTAATGTGAAGAATGCACTCCTCTATGGTGATCTACAGGAGGAGGTCTACATGCAGCAACCACTTGGGTTTGCTGCTGAGGGGTAGTGTCAGAAGGTTTGCAGGTTCTACAAGCCCATCTATGGCCTCAAGCATAGTCTAAGAGTATGGTTCCAAAAGCTCTCGGACTTGATAGAGCAGTATGGGTTTGTGAGATCAACTGTTGTTCACTCCTTGTTCATACAGAGGACCCAGAGAGGTATTGTAGTCATTCTTGTTTATGTTGATGACATTACTATTACAGAGGATGACGAGCAGGGTATTCAGGGTGTCAGTGACTTCCTAAGTCAGCAGTTTGTGACCAAGGATCTTGGAAATTTACGTTACTTCATTGGAATAGAGTTTGCCAGGAACCAACGGGGTCTTGTGACGACCCAGAGGAAGTTTGTTATAGATCTTCTTTCAGAGACATGCATGGCAGATTGCAGATCTGCCACTACTCTGCTTGACCCAAGCATGAAGTTCTATGATGATGATACTGAGGAGGTCGACAAGAGGAGGTACGGAGAGCTTGTTGGCAACTACTATATGTAACTATTACTAGACCTGACATATCATTTGCCGTGAGCAAAGTGAGTCAGTTTATGTAGCAACCCAGACATGCGCATATGGATGCAGTCCATATGATCTTGAGATACTTGAAGACTTCACCTGGTACTGGACTTCTTTTCAGCGAAGGCACATCTCTCTCAGTGACAGCATGCACAGATGCAGATTATGCCAGGTGTCCAAAGGATAGGTTGTCTACATCTGGCTTCATTGTGTTCATAGGCAATTCTCTTGTTTCATGGAAGAATAAGAAGCAGACTGTGGTTGCTAAATCTAGTGCTGAATCGGAATACAGGACCATGGCACAGGCTAGTACGGAGATGATGTGGGTCAGATCTATTCTTACTGACCTGACTATAGAAGCGCCTCTTCCCATGCATCTCCAATGTGATAATCAAGCTGCTCCCTTCATTTGAAATAACCTAACCTTTCATGAGAGGACGAAGCACATAGAGGTGGATTGTCACTACACTCGTGACATGATACAAAAGGGTATTATCACTACTACGTATGTCAGCTCCGGAGACCAGACAACATATATACTGACAAAGACTCTAACGAGAGGACCTTATCAGAGATGTTGTTCTATGCTGAGTCTTATTGGTATCTACGCTCTAGCTTGAGGGGGAGTGTTGAGATATTTACTATTTTTGTATTATCTTTTGTAATTTCCTATTTTTCTTTTCTTCTTTCTGTAATTTGCCTAATAGGTTCTTTGTTGGACATGCGAGCCCACGGCGAGCCATTATGCTATAAATGTTATTGCACATATCATTCTCTGATCTGAAATGAAGAATAAATAATTTGCATAATAGGTCCCTTAGTACAATCAGGGTTATGTACCATGGCCATCTTAATGATCATACATCTGTTGATTCAATTATTGAATCATAGAGGCTGGTGCTTGGATTAATATCTAAAGAGTTAGATTGAGGACTCATCAAGCACCATCAAATAATTATTAAGAGATGATCTCCAGCTTGAGTAGGAGATGACAATCCTTTCTCACAGGCTAATATCTGACCGACCTTTTGATGCAGGTCTTCTGCATAGGAATAGAGATTCGGAGGTGTTAGATTAGTTAGGTCAAAGAGTTGACTTAACGAGATCGAGATAACCAAAGTCCTATATCATATGCTGTCATGATATAGGCACACATCCTCTGATCGGAGACATATGTATTACTATATGTCTGAGTATGTACATTTGGCAGACCGATAGGTTGATGACCTAACCAAGGTCTATACACCGGCGCATTGGTGTGCATATAAGGGCATATGAGTAATACGATCTCTCAAAGGAATAATACAGGTTCACTACTGAACCGGAAGACATGAGCTCACTCATGAGATATTGGGAAGAATCAAATTCCGTGCACGGTCGTCTTGCTTTGGAAGCTTGACTGAATTTGTTGGTTTGATATATACTTTTGAAAAGTATATGATTAAGACCTAGGTATGATATATGCTTTTGGAAAGTATATGATCGAATGTGATTCAGATGCAATGAGAAGATTAGATTTGCGGTCTTGAATGTGATTCAGATGCAATGAGAAGATTAGATTTGCGGTCTTGATTTAATCAAGCATCTATGGGAGGCCCAAGATTTGGATTTGAGATGTGATCTCACTATCTAAGTCACTTTACATGGAACAATACTATCGCCCTGTCCTTATCTCCAAGTATCCGCGGAGAAAGCGCATTATCCTTGAAAGAGTTCATGAATAATTTCATTGTTGATATATGTATCCAAGCATCGAGAAAATTGATAATTAAATGTGATTTAGTTATCATGGATAATATGAATTTGATTCATATTATAAGGAGAGTTATCTGAGATAATTAAATGTGATTTAATTATCAAAGATTTTAATAATATGAATGAGATTCATATTATTTTGGCACATGAGAATAGAGATCCAAGATGATTAAATACGATTTAATTATCATGGATATGAATAATATGGATAGCACTATCCATATTAATCATATATATTATAGATGTGATTTATAATATATTAGAGAGAGCATATTGTGATTTATATTTGTTAATTAATTATTTATGTGAATTGAATTCACATTGGATGATTAATTAAAATATAATTACATTTTGTTTTGGGATGTGAATGTGATTCACATTTTTTCAATGGCATGATTGCAATATTTCACAAGATAATTATGAATTATTTCTGTGAAATAAATTACAACAATTGTTGTTGTAAATCCTGGAGATATCATGAGATAATGGTATCTCATGAGATAATGAGATCTTACGAGATGTTGTAGCCGTCCCCCCTTTTTAGGCGATATGGTTTATCTCCTCATTATCTTCAAGGATAATTAATTGATTTAATTTGAATTTAAATATATTGATTAATCGACATATATTATGTTAAATTAAATTAATTGTTGTTGTGTTTTTACAAAAACATTTTAGCCACTGAAAGAAAGACAAATCAATCTCATCCATTGATTTTGTGTTGTTCATGGATTGAGATCTATGGATCCCAAAACACTATTTAAGAAGAGGCACCCCTTGCTCTTCAAGTAACATAATAGATGAATAATGAATGCTCTCTCTCTCTCTTTCTTCTCTCTACATGCCCATTCTCTCTATCTCTCATGTGGCCGTCCACCATGGATGCCCTAGAGAGATCCTCTATCGTCGCAACGTCGTCGTTATACTGCCCGATCGTTTGCTCGTGGATTTTCGTCTACTTCGGCATGCCTTGCTCGTGAAGAAGATGTCATATCTCGTTTGTCGAGATCAGGAGATCCGTGGCTTGGATCATCAACATGGACTGCGAGAAGCACACGTCTCATCAACGCGCTCGCAAGCATCTCCTCCGTCGGATTGGACTTGAGACAGGAGGTTTTTTGGTTTAGAGACTCAATCGCAACCACGCTTCAAGTGGTAATCCTATTACTTGTTTGTGGTTTAGATGAAACGATCCGAGAAGTGTTCTTGGATCTTGTGGTTTCATCACATAGAAAATTTTAATTTCCGCTATATCGAGCAACTAGTGCGACCAGTCGCTCCTGATCGCATTCGATGCGATCATCACGCTTCTGTGATGCGCTTGAGGATTCTCCCCATATCCTCTATTCTTCTCTTATATAAGGGAACCCTTGGGCCTCTCATAATACATCCCAGTATACTCCCTTAATACTGTCTATTGCTCGAGCCATTGAAAATCTTATTGGTCTGACAAGGAAGTTAGAGACTTTACCAGGCCTAGCTATTTATAGCTATACGTGTAGGTGAATTTGTTGTTGTAGTGACTCCCTTTTGCTTTGTTTAAAAATGTGACCCAATATTTTAGATCAAGGATCATGTATGAACGATTGCCCTAGTTTTTGAGCATTGTTGTCTCGTCAGGCATATGTTCGAAGGTTGTAGGGAAGCTAATGGGAGTGAATGGGAAAGGTTCAAATCAGGCCTGGATTGTGAAAGAAGCACAACAAGATGAATGTATCAATCATTAACTGATACAAGGGGAGTCTCATGCGGCTTTTCCTTGCCTCAAGCAGCAGCAGCTGGCCATTGCATCGCTGTAGCAACTGATTCTGCCACTGTACCACAGAGGCAGTTGCTAGCCTCCCTAATACATACGTCTCTATTTTGGCTGCTCTTTGCCACAAGAAACAGCAATCCGATTCACTTGCATCAACATACAACACCTCTTGTTGCCATTGTCAGTTCAGCTGAGGCAAAGGGCCTCCTTGAGCAGCCCTCCAGTAGTTGCTTGTCAACTGCATTCTTGTCTCCAAAATAAGAATATTCAAGTTGAAGGGAGACGAATCAAATATAGGAGGGATATAGGGATGAATATAGGAGGGATATAGGGATGAATATACATGGTGATATTTTAAAAAAAAAATAAAAAAATTTGATGAAAAATGAGACGGGGGCAACCATGTTGGTTGCACCCCCAGGGGGTAGCCCCATTTTTTCCTTATCATATTGCTTGCATACTATTGATACCATTTCCAATATCACTTGATGTCATTACAAATATCATTGATATGAGGGACATTTTTTTTAAAGTAAACCAGTGGCATCCCATGTTGGGACCCACCACAAAAGTATATAAATATATATAACTTATAGTTTACATAGATTACGTATAGTTACATGTTCCAAGATACAGATAAAGCCCTATAATGCTCAATTACATTTTCTAAGTAGAAACTCCCCCTCCCCTGAAATGGTCTCATTCCTAGCATACCACCAAATCAGCACAAAAGGGTATATACAATCCTTGTAACCATAACCACACACCAATTTGATATCCCTCTAGAAACTCGAGCTATCCCTCCTAACAAGCTAATATATGTTCGCCATGTTCCACACCTGAGCCGAGGATGGGCATGAAAAGAACAAATGATCCACCTCTTCCACCGTCGAACCGCATCTGTTACACGCCACATCCCCCAACCGCATCACTTGTCCCCTGTGCTCCTTGGTGAGGATCCTGCCAAGCCTGAGCAACCACAAGAAGATCTTGATTCAGTTCGGCACCTTGCTTCTCCATATCAAGGTTGCAGAAGTCGGCAGTCGGTACTCGGTCGGCAGGGTCACTGACTAAGGATTAATCGGCAGTCGGGAGAGTAATCGGATTTAGTCGGACAATAGTCGGTTTGGAATTTTTTTATTATTTTAAATATATAAATCAATTTTTATAGCATATACTCTCATTTATATTCATATATTTAGCAGTTTTAATATTTTTAAGAGCATAAAAAAATAGCAAGAGATTGAAAAAAGAAGCAAGTTAAGAAAAAAATGTTTGGCACATAGTACAAGCAAATGTTCAAAAATAAAAGACAATTACAACATGCTCAAAAAATAATACAACTGAAAGTAAGACAAGTATCCCAAGCCATTGGGTTCAATTAACAAAAATATAATTGGACATGTTTAGCAATATAACAATATAACAAGATGTACATCTAGCATACAACATAATGAAAAAATATAACAATGAGCCATTTCTACAACGATCATAATGTAAACATTAAGCTATCAACATAATGTTACATTATGAGCCATTAAGAGCTAACAAAAAATATTACATGATGAGCCATTCCACATACAACATAATGTAAACATCTAGCATAGCAATATAACAATATAACATTATAAGCTATCAAGAATGGCATGCTATGATCATATAATAAAATACAAATAATGAAAAAATGAAAACAAAAAAAAACCCTAACCTGAGGTCCTGTGCGGCGAGAGACGAGGGGCGAGATGGAGCTTCTCAGGCGGCGCGGCGAGAGAGGAGTGGAGAGATGGCTACCGAAGAGGTGCTGGAGGAGCGGCGGCGGCCAGGAGCTCGCGAGCGGGGAGCAAGAGCACCGGCGGCGGGGAGCAGGGGTCTAGGGCGCGGGGGGTCGAGAGGCGTGGGGATGTTTCGAACCGATGGGGGACATACTGTGCGACAGTAAGTTCCCAAATGTAACTCGCGGTCTAAAAAAAATGGGACCCGAATTTACGTGTTGCAAAAGTCGGCCGAGTAAGCGCCTGCCTACACCGAGTAATCGGCCGACTAATCGGCAAGGTCCGACTATTGCCCGATTTGGGTAAGTCGACTCGGCTACCCTGCCGAGTCGTTTAATCGGACCGACTAATCGGATTAGTCGGCCGATTTTTACAACACTGCTCCATATCGCCTGCAAATCTCCTCCGACCAGCTCCTCCACCTCCTTCCCACCCTCCGCAAAGTAATGGTAAGCCTTCTTAACTAAGAATCTATCGTCCCCTCAAATGTAATGATCCCTTCTATCCCTCGGGCTCTCCACCTGCGCCAACTCTTCATGCATGGCCAAGAAGTCCTCCACCATCTATTCTGACAACCACGAAGAAAAAATTGGAGACCACACCCCCTGTTCACATACCTTCTAAACCACCTCATCCTTATCCACTGCCAATTGCAGTAGACGTAGATACTACTCCCCCAACGCACCCTCCTTCGACCTGTCATCCTGCTAGAATCGAGAAAGCGTTCTATTCCCAAGCACAGGTCTCAACTGACTGGCCATCTCTAAATCACTTGTGTAATGCCCTTCCACAAAGACGACGATAGCTGTCATGCGACCACCTCCAGTGACATGTCCCATCGATTTTCCTCATCACCATGCATACCAAATCCTTTGACCTCATAAGCGAATGATCCATTTTGCCATGCATGCTTTGTTCATTTATCCCGCCCGACACACAATCACAATCACATGTATAAACCACATTACAACAACCAAGTATCAAATAATTTATAGGATCCATCTTAGGGTGACCACTTGAATTTAGTCCGTTTTCAAACAAATGTGATTTTAGTGATCTTTGAGTCCTTTAGGTAGGAAAGAAAACACATAAATGCTAATGATGCATGCACGATTAGAGATGCATACATAGTCCCAACAATCGACAATGTAATGTGCTTTGTAGAATTTTATATCTAATCAGACACATGCAATCCTAGAATGTCGTGATATTAGAGACATCTAGCTAAATGCATGCTCAGAATTATTTTTGCATTTTTTAATTTTTTTGGGAAAACTGCCCATAGTACGAACATGCTAATCTTAATGCAGTACATAAGTAAAACTTAAGTTATTACATAAAATAATAGGGAGGGGTTAGAAAGAGAAAAATGCCCCGTCCAAATTATAGATCATGAGAAATATATATATATATATATTAAGTTAACTACTAAAATGAAAACTGTAAGAATAAATGTACTAAGCCTTCTCCCACTATAAGTAGAACCGACTACATGGATTCTTGCTCAAATCCATGTTGAAAGATTCGACTATTTTTTACGCTGGCCGTCGATTACCTAACACAACCCGGCAAGAGTGGGATTTGAACTCTGGTCTTTTGTGTGGTAGACACACTGTACTTTACTAGACCATTAAGTGGGTACGAAATGAAAATAGTAAGAATGAGAAAAAAAGGGCCGATTTATCGAATTGACGTGCTGTCCTAGACATGGTACTCCTTATGTCAATGGAAGATGAGGGTTGCTTGACGGTCAGAGGGGTATCTAGTGGTCATGTTTTGGTTAAGCTGGATATTCCACCATGCGTCGATTATTTTAAAAAATAGATTATCATTAGATTATCGATTTACAATGTAAAAGAGAAGAAAAACAAACATATACATGTTGACTCCCTAGAAATGATGTCAAAAATTGATTAGCTAAATCCATGCACGTAAATCGGTAAAGAGAACTGAGTTGTTATGTGCAAGAGATAAAATCGAATTGTTAAGGGAAATGAATAGCTTGATTTAAATTAGACCCTAGGGTTCTCTTATATAGGAGATGAACCTATTGTGCACATTATAAGAAGAGGATAAAAGAAATAGAAAATAAGCAAAACAATAATAATGATAACAGATATATCAACACTCCCCTCAAGCTGGAGCGTAGATATCAATCAGACTTAGCTTGGGACAACATCTCTGATAAGGTCCTTGGCTAAAGCCTTAGTAAGAACATATGTTGTCTGGTCTCCAGAGCTACTATGCGTAATGGCAATAAGACCCTTCCGTATCATGTCACGAGTGTAGTGACAACCTACCTCTATGTGCTTCGTCCTCTCATGAAATGCTGGGTTGTTGGCAATAAAGAGAGCAGCCTGATTGTCACATTGGAGGTGAATGGGAAGAGGCACCTCTATAATCAGGTCAGTAAGAACAGACCTGACCCGCATCATCTCTGTGCTAGCCTGTGCTATGGCCCTGTACTATGACTCGGCACTTGATTTGGCAATCACAGTGTGCTTCTTGCTTTTCCATGAAATCGGGGAATTCCCTATGAACACAACAAAGCCTGATCTAGACTTCATATCTTTTAGGGCCTGTTTGGTTGCAGGGTTGGGCTGGGTTGGGTTGGGCTGGGTTGGGCTGGGTGAATAGTAATCTGTGAGGAGGAAGTACCCTTGTGAATAGTAACCAGGGTTGGGCCAACCCTGCCCAACCCTGCAACCAAACAGGCCCTTAGACACCCAACATAATCTGCATCCGCACGTGCGGTAACTAAAAAAGATGTGCCTCTACTGAAAAGAAGTCCTGTATCAGGTGAAGTCTTCAGATATCTCAGAATCATATAGACTGCATCCATATGTGTCTATCTGGACCGCTCCATAAACCGACTCACTTTGTTTACGATAAAGGATATGTCGGGCCCGATAATGGTCATATATAGTAGCTTGCCAACAAGCTCCCTGTACCTCCTCTTGTCGACCTCCGTTGTATCATCACCATAGAGCTTCGTACTCGGGTCAGTAGAAGTAGTGGCGGGTTTGCAATCTGCCATGCCTGTTTCTGAAAGAAGGTCTGTAACATACTTCCTCTGGGTCATCACAAGACCATGCTGGTTCTTGACAAACTCCAGTCCAAGGAAGTAATGTAAATATCCAAGGTCATTGGTCACAAATTGCTGACCTAGGAAGTCCTTGGCACCTTGAATGCCCTGCTTGTCATCCCCTGTAACAATAATGTTATCAACATAAACAAGAATGATAATAGTTCCTCTATGGATTTTTTTATACAAATAAGGAGTGATCAACAGTCGATTGCACAAACCCCTATTGCTCTATCAAGTCCGAGAGCTTCTGGAACCATGTTCCTGGACTCTGCTTAAGGCCATAGATAGCCTTATGAGGCCTGCACACCTTCTGACACTCCCCCTCAACAACAAACCCAAGCGACTGGCGACTGCTGTATATAGACCTCCTCCTGTTGATCTCCATAGAAGAAGGCATTCTTCACTTCTAAATGGTAAAGGGGTCAATCTCGTGTCACATTAACATAAAGAAGAATACACGGAGTAGAATGTGTGACAACTGGAGAGAAAGTATCTTGATAGTCCATCCCATATGTATGGGTGAACCCACGAGTCACAAGTCTCACCTTATAACGATCCACACTGCCATCTGTATGGTGTTTCACAATGAACTCCCATTTGCATCCCACAACGGATGCACCATATAGAGCAGAAACAAGACTCCACGTACCGTGTGACTGTAGCGCGACCATTTCTTCTTCCATGGCTAACCTCCACTGACTGTCCTGAATAGCCTCCTGATATGACCGTTGTATCTCCACGACTGATAGTGCCACTGTAAATCTCTTGAAATCCTCTAACAACCTGCTCAAGAAAACCTGTGCTGCAAGAGGATAAATAACACACTTACGTTGCGGCTTACGAAGAGCAATCGACAGATCCAGATCACCTGCCAAGTCCGTAACCTGTGAGTTCCCCTCTGAGAGGGCACCTGCTCATCTTGTCTAGAATCCTGCTGTACAAACAACTCAGTAATGCCATCAGTAGAAACTAGGTGCTCATTACATACTTGAGGCATGCTGGATGACGGGCAAAACCTGTGAACATGGGACATAGCAAGACCTACGAGTAAAAACACGAGGTAAAAACTGTGTCACAGCAGGAGGGAGCCATCGGAGCAGGTGTAGGTGGTGGTGGTGGAGGAAGAGGCGATGGTATGACAGTAGGCAGAGGAGGCATATAGATCTCAACATCAGAGTCCGACGAAGCTAGTTTATCACATGTAGGAGAAAAATACATGACAGACTCAAAGAAAGTGACATCAACATTGACTGAGTGGATCAAAGTAACGGTACCATTTCTGGGTACGAGAGTAGCTGACGAAAATGCACTTGATATCTCTGAGAGAGAGCTTGTCACGACGAGGAGAGACATCATGAACAAATGAAACAGAACCAAACACATGAGTAAGGGAGAAAAGATCCTTCTAGGGAAACACAATCGAGAAATGAATCTTCTCTCCAGCACAGATGTGGGCATGCAATTAACCAGATAGCACGTAGTGAGGACATCACCCCAGTAAGCATGAGGAACACGACTCTGTATCGGCTAGTTTTTGGTTACATCAAGCAAGTGACAATTTTTTGCGCTCAGCAACACCATTCTGTTGGGAAGTGTAGACACACGAAGTCTGATGAACAATGCCCAGATGTTTAAGGAACTCAGAAAGCTGTAAAGTGCAAAACTCTAAGGGCCTGTTTGGTTGCAGGGTTGGCAGGGTTGGCCTAACCCTGGTTACTATTTACAAGGGTACTTCCTCCTTACAGATTACTATTCACCCATCCCAACCCAGCCCAACCCAACCATGCAACCAAACAGGCCCTAAAGCATTGTCAGAACGAAGGTATTTGACTTTGGCAGAAAAAATATTCATTATCTCATTAATAAAATACTTGATCACAGATCCACCCTCAGACTTATTCTTCAATAAAAAAATCCAGGTTAATCTAGAAAAATCATTGACAACACAAGATTAAAATGGTATCCCTGGTGATCAGGAACACGACTCGGACCCCAAATGTCTAAATGTAGTAGCTCAAACAATTGAGAACTGCTTTAACTCTGATGGGATGGAAAGGAAGAACGATGATGCTTTCCAAGCTGACATGCCTCACACTGAAAGAGGATCTCGTAGGAA